>JAPFFP010094948.1:0-20418 GCA_026153255.1 Solanum medicagineum | reverse complement strand
TATTAGTAATCTATGCTTGCGTATCTGTAATAGTGCCTAATCGGCACTAGTCACGGCCCCGGGGTCGGGTCGTGACATTAATATGACCAGATATGTTGAATATGCTCTTTTGAAAATATAACAATATCATTGCCTATATTTGAACATTTTACAAAAATTGAAATCTGGTCAATTATTATTTATTGCTTTATTATGTAGACAATATGACAATTCTCATTATCAGTTTTCATGTGAACATAATTAATGGATCATCAATAAAAATATAAAATAAATGGATCATCAAATTACAATTTACTTGTTGACCATTTTTGAGATAAAATCTGGTTAATTATTAATTATTGCTTTAATATGTAGATAATATGACAATTCTCATAATTCAATTTTTATGTAAAAATAATTAATAGATCATCAATAAATAAAATAAAATAAAATAATTTATGGATCATCAAATTACAATTTACTTGTTGACCATTTTCCAGATTATTATTAAATTTTTTAAAGTTGAATGTTAAGTTACTCATATGTGCTTCCTTCAAAAAAAAAAAAAAAACCTTATAGATACTATATCTATTAGACATGTAAACTCATATGTGACTTATAGGTTAATACATACTATTTGTGTTGAACTTTACATGTCATTAATTATTACATATACTTATGTAACTTTTGTAATAGTAGAGAACCTATAATTTTCATCAAATTTGCTTGATGCATGAGGAACGCAAAAATCATTATATAATAAGCTCGTGTGTCATCAAAGATGGTAAAGAAAGGTATATTCTCCACAGGGATTAGTTCAAATAATGTTAAACTAAGTCTTGGTTTAACACTGTTCAGGATAATTTATGTATTATATTGAGATGTTTATAAAGCATAAGTAATCGACTCAAATTAATTATGAAAAATTTGAGAGATGAGCACACAATAATTACGTCATTCCTTGAGAGGGTACCCTATGAGTGGCCTATAACGCTCGATAAAATTATCAAAATACCCCTAGAGGAGAGATGTGCGCATAACTCGTCTTCCCATGCTCCGATAGCAAATCCGAGGCCGGATATGCTATCAACCTGAAAAATTGAGTGGGAAAGTGTTCTCAGTTGATTTTTAGAGAAACCGTAATTTTTCGATACGAAAACTATTCCAGTGAGGGTGCGCAACAGGTGTGCGACATGCACCTGCTATGGACCAACACTTAGTTTTGTTCCAAAAATTTTCTACAGGATTACAAAACTCAATTCAAAAAAGTTTTCGACGAGAAACACCCAAAATTGACAGGGTCCATGACCCGTGATGGACCTTTTTCCAATTTTTCGTGAGGGATATTCCAAACCTTTTTCAACCCCTCCTAAACTCAAAACACGATCAAAATGGGTCATTTTGAGCGTAAAAAGAGTTTTAAACCCCATTCTTAAGTCATTCTAAGTTCTTGAAAAGAAGGAACATAAAATTGAGGAGTTTGAGGAGAGTTCTTGAGGATTAATTGTCAAAAGTTTCACACCAGGTATGTAAGGCTAAACTAAAATATGAGATTGTTCTTCCATGTGCCCCCATAGATGCTAATAGAGGAGTTGAGAGTCCATGAGTCCACAAATATGTTTCTTGAACATTTTCTTGATTATTTTTTTGCAAATTATATCTATTACATGTATTTTCATATGTTGATGATCATTATAAACTTGTTTCTTGAATTGAATAATTTTCATGAGATATTATATAAACCCTATATGTTGACTTTGTGAAAGCATGCATGAATGAACCTAGGAATGGAGTCTAAATCCTTGACTTGAGTGTGTTGATGGTAATCTTGATGTGAGTATGAGGTTGCGTTACTTGAGCTTGATGATCCTATGAGTCTTCATAATTGAGTTCTTGAGTTTTGTCTAAATGCATTCTTTTAAAAATGATGATTTGAGTCCTTGAGTCCTTAAATTGAGAATTGAGTTAATTGAGATGAGTTAATGTCCCTGAAAATAATAGAGGACTTTAGGGTTTGAGTTAATGAGATGATTAAAGTCTCCATGAGACTAAGTGAGTTGATGAGTGCCTCCATGAGGATAATTGAGATGAGAAAGAATCTTATGAGTATTGAGTCTTGGGAGGAGTATCGAGCGCCGAAATGAGTAAGAGTGAGTCTCACTCACACCCATTAACTATGTCGGCCAAGCATAGGATGAGGATTGAACCATTACATCACATGGTCTCCTTTTGAGGAAAAGTCCCTAAAACAATAGAGGACTGTAGATGTTAGATCCCTTGTGGATCATACGCATTCCTTACTTGGTAAGCACGGAATGGTTGTGGCAACATCAATGGAATTATTCTACAATCACTGGCTCATAAGTGATTGTTGTTGGATAAGAGAAACTCCCAAAAAGTTTCCACCTTGAGTACTCTGAGTTCTATTAAGTTGAGTTGAGTTGATTGATGAGGTTTGATTGTTTCATGGGTCACTTGTCTACTCTCTATTCTTGCTTTAGATAGACATTTCACATTCTGATTGTGTATTATTTTGAGTTGATGTTGTTTCTAAATTGTTCTACTTGTTTCTGTTTCATTCAGCTATCTTACATACTATTACATTCAATGTACTGATGTCCCCTTTTGGACAGCATCATTTTATGATGCAGAGATAGGTACTAGAGATCATCAATAAGCACACCGTTGAGGATCTAAGCATTTCAGCTGAGTTGGTGAGCCTCCTTTACTTCGGAGGATCATTGCATTTATTTTCATCTTGCTTATTAGAGTTAGACTTTGAGTTAGCTTTATTTTATTTTGAGGTATCCATAGGTCGGTCATTGGCACCACTCGATAGTGATAGAGGCTTCATAGACTAGAGTTCAGTATTAGTGTTAAAACTTGTTGAGCTAACTTCATTTAGACTATCCTATTTTATTTATATTGTTTTGAGGATTAGATTTCTCACCCTCACCTTTAGTATTCGGCTGAGTTTTCCGAGTTATATATACATATTGAATGAATGGATATGATAAGGCCAAGTGATTGGCTTGGGGACTGGCAATAATCTTTAAGTGTCAGGACCCGAACCTGGGTCTACGAGTAACATAGCGAATGGGAACCCGAGAGTCCCCAATCAAGCCTCAAAGTATCCAAGTTCACCTCATCGATTTGGAAGCGTATTCAAAATTAAACACATAGTTCTAAGGGACGATAAAGTAGGACTTATGCTATGGGGATACTTTAGGGAAAGGGATTAGCATGGATTCACATAGCATATAGCACATAATGACTAAGGGGCGGGTAAGTATGACTGAAGCTATGGGGGAAATTCGGTACTTATGATCTTCCACACTTCCACATCAAACACACACACATATATAGCATACTTCCCATAATAAAACCATAATATCCATAACAAAAAGATAATTATGATCATAAGGTTCAAATACAACACATAACACATAGATCCGACGAGAGTCTATAAGATGTCCAACAATGCCTCTAGTCATAAGATAGGACGAGGGCCAAGACATGTTCCGAGCTCACCCTCAAAGTATAGATAACATAAACAAAAGAAACTTAAGGTAGAGGAATGGTGAAGGACTTGGAAGATAGGAGTCACCATAACAAATGTCTCAAAATCTAATCTAGCCATCAAACGGTGGATGAAAGTAATCTCCGGTCCCTACATGGTGAGATCATGTAGGCAAAAGTATGCATTAGTATATTTGAATGTACTAAGTATGCAGGGTGCAATGCATGTAACTTACCAAAAGCTGCATACAATGTTAGATAGCAAGGGCACATAGTATAGAAATAATCATATATCGAAAGAGTGGTATACAATATGTTATGTAACCAGCATGAAATGCAATGCTTATATATAATGGGGATATGGCCTTAATCAACATAAGTAAGACCAAGCGAGCTATTACTTGGAATCCCGATGAAATCCCCTCATCGGTAAAGAGGTGGTATACTTGCCAAAGGTAAACCAAACTTCGCCTTATGGGAACAACAACCATTTCTTATGACATAACCTTCCTTACGAGAACAACACCCATTTCAGATAGCATTTTCACATATAGCATATCGAGTCATATCATATTATGTCTTCTCCTTACGGGAACAACATCTATTTCGGAGGCATCTTTCCTTACGGGAACAACACCTATTTTGAAAGGAAAACCTATGCTAGGCACATAGTTCAAGGAAAGAGAGTGGAACCTCATTCCACCAAGTCATCATCCCACAAGAATACTATAATATACGTAGTTATACATGCTTTCAAAGAGATACAAGTCTTGCCAAAATATTTCAATGCACAATTGGGATTAAAAGCCAAAATCATTCATATTATTTCATACTTAGTCTCAAATGTCAAAACCATACTCTCATTGTCATAAAAACTCATGCATAGGAATAGCCCATTCATATACAAAATGGTGCAAGCACCCAAAATGCTCAAGGAGCCATATTTCTTAGACATGTATTTGATCACATACTTATCATAACCAATATCTTATCAAAATCATGTCATAAAACATAATTGGGCTTAACCCACTTCAAAATTTCATACATCCGTGCTCATGAAATGCATATGCTATGAAACATATGGTAATGACATGGGTAATTCAGATTCAATCTAAAATCAATAATATTATATGAAATTAAAGTAAAACTATAACTAAATCCAAATTTAAACTATAGTATAAATCACTCATACTTAGATCAAAGCCTTAAAGGACTATGCACAATCATAGATTCATAAAAAATGATGAAATGCAATATTTCAAGCTTGAACCATCTTAAAAATCAATAGATAAATATAACCCATTCATTATTGTAACTTAAGAAATCATAATATTTAAAACCCTAAATTAAAGTAAGCAAAATTCATATAGATTTCTTGGAAACAGGTTGGGTCTCCTTGATTGGAAGTAACCAAGAATCAAAAAGCAACATGCATTCACCAAGATGAAGAAAGCCTAAAGGAATTTGAAGAAGAATTGAATTTGTCTTTATTCCCAAGTTGAAAATCTTCAAGAACTCTTGAGAGGATTTGAGAGAGTCTTTTGAATAAAAGAGAGAGTGAATGTGAATAATGTGAATAGGGTTGTAGGTATTCAGAAGGTCATTATATAGTACTGGAGATCCCAAAAGACCAATAGAAATAATCAAATTTATGAGAACGCCATTAATGAAGCAGAATTAAAAAGAAAAACATGTATATACCCCTGCACAGACGAGTTTTACAAAAACGGGCATAACATCTTCATCTGAAAACTAAATAATGTGAAACAAAGTGAGTTGGAAAGCTAATTCAAAGAGATTTCATCTGATAGGTCGTGGTCCACCCAGTTTCTTTTGTTCTAAGAGATATGACCATTTACAGTTGACCCTTCTACAGTACTTGTGAGAAACTTAGCCAATGAAATTCCTTTGAACTTGGCTTGATGTAGGAGACCATGATAGCCTTAAATGACATAAATAATATTGAATTGAAGGCTTGAAAGTGAACCTAGCTTGAGCTTGAAGACCCCATACTTAGAAAATTTCATGAAGTTAGCTATACTAGGAGCTACACGGCCCGTGTGATGTCACACAGTTCGTGACACGGGTCGTACCCCCTATACTTGGAAAAATTTTCATGACGAGGTTATGAGACGTGGTCAATACCTGGAAAAATTTTCCATTCCAGAGCTCTGTGAACCTTCACATGGCCCGTGAAGGTGGTCGTGTCTCACTACTTTCCTTCATACGTTGGTGTTCCAAGCTTAAGGCCATTACACGGCCCTCCACATGGTCCGTGAAATGTCACACAGCCCATGTGGGGTCCAAGTGTGATGTGCCTTAGCCTGAAACTCCATTCCAAGGCCATACTCTCAAAATTAAGGTCAAGTGTTGTGCCACTGGAGGCCACACGACTCGTGTGACCTCACACTAATCGTCTGGTCTCCGTTGGGACGATACTTGGTCCAATTTTTGTCCAAAATGAAATTCTCAAGCTCCGATGAAGTCATACAAAAATTCGGGTCATTACATCATCTCCCCCTTGAGAACATTCATCCTCGAATGTGGTGGAAAAAGGCTTGAAAGGCTTAGAACATTAAACTCACAAACACAAGGTACAATATGTAATTCATCATTTGAAAATCATCGAGTTATTAAAACTCATATCAAAACATATTCAAATCATTTAAAACATCATGAAAATAAATCATTTTCATTGCATGTATGCATGTCATGTCATGAGACTCAAGAGTGAAAGAATTAGGATCATTGAGAATGGGAAGAACCTAATATCATAGGCTTGAGTAGATTGGAAAGGATAGAGGTATCGTTGCATCATACGTGATCCCACTTCCCACATAGCACTTTCCACATGTTGATCCTCATTGCGAAGCCTCTGCACTTGCCCATCCAAGAACTCAACCGGAACTTCCTCATAAGACAAGTTCTCCCCAACCTCAACGACTTCCAAAGGCACAGTAGCACTAGTATTACCAACCAACTTCCTCAACTTAGACACCTAGAGGACCGAATGAATAAAACTCAAACCCGAGTGCAAATCCAATCCATAGGCCACATTCTCAAACTGCTCCACCATCTCATAGGGACCTACATATAGAGAACTTGACTTGCCCTTCTTTCCAAAACGTATCACACCCTTCATAGGTGAAACTTTCACATAAACCCCAATCTCCAATATGAGACTCATGATCCCTCTTTCCAACATCCAAATAAAACTTTTGATGACTTCGAACCATTTTCAACTTGTCCCTAACTAATTCCACTCTTCCTATAGCCTCCAACACTGATCCCTGCCTATTGTAGTCATCTCGTCTAACTTAAACCATCCCACCAAAGACCTACACCTTCTACCACACAATGCCCCAAGTAGTGCCATACTAATGCTAGCACGAAAGTTATTGTTGTAAGTCAACTCAACAGGTTAGGTGATCACCCCAATTAACCATGAATTCCAACATGCAAGTCGACATGTCCTTCAAAGTTGGAATTGTCCTCTCGGCTTGCCCAACGGATTGACGATGAAACATGATATTTACCTGACTTCTTCTTAACGCAAACCCCCCCCCCCTTTGAGATAATTTCCAAAAGTGAGAAGTAAGTTGGGTACCATAATCCAACATAATAAAAGTAGGCATACCATCCAGTCTAACCAACTCCAAATTACATAACTTGGCATTGCTTTCAACATCAAGAGTAGTCTCAACAGATAAAAAAGGAGCTCACTTAGTCGCCCAGTCAATAATAACACAAATTGAATCAAATTTCTTTCAGATCCGAGGCAATCCAACCGCAAAACTCATATTCGCCTCCTCCCACTTCCAAGTAGAAATTTTAATATCTTGAACCAAACCACTGGGTCTTTGGTGCTCTACTTTTACTTATTGACAATTAAGACATTCTAACACAAATTTGGCTATATCCTTCTTCATACCGTTCTACCAATACACCTCTCTCAAATCCCAATACATCTTAGTAAACCCTGGGTGAAAAATAATGAGAGTTGTGGGCTTTACGCATGATCACCCTCCTAAGATCATCCACATCCGAAACACATAACCAATCTTGACATGGAGGCACACCATCTCCTCCCTTGGGAGAAAACCCCTATCTTCTTTTCAGCAACCAACCTCTTCAACACAATGAATGATGGATCTAGATCTTACTTAGCCTCACCATCAACAACCAAAGAAGATTTGGCTCCATCTTAACACGAATACCACCATCCTTAGAGTCGGCCAACCTAACATCCAATCTAGTCAAAAGGTGAACATAATTGCCAACTCTTTCTTCCCTTCAGTAACATGAGCCACACCTCCCATAGATAGCCTACTAAGAGTGTCAACTATAGTGTTGGCTTGCCCGAAGGATATTGTACACCCTTGTCGTAGTCCTTACGGAGCTCCAACCTTTACCTTTGCCTTAAGTTAATACCCCTCTGAGTGAACACATATTGTAAAGTATTATGATTGTGAAGACATCAACATGCTCCCCATGCAAACAGTATCTCCAAATTTCAAACCAAATACCACCGTAGCTAACTCAAGATCATGAGTCAAGTAATTACATTCATGCACCTTCAATTGCCTTGATGCATAAGCTATCACCTTACCATGTTGCATAAGTACACAACCCAACCTAAATCGAGCAGCATCACAATACACCACTAACCCATCCAAGCCCCCTGGTAAAGACAAAACAGGAGCTAATGTAAGCCGATCTTTCAAAGGGTGAAAACTCTCCTCACACTCACCCAACCATACATACTTGGCCCGCTTTTGATTCATCTTGGTCAATAGAGATGCAATAGATCAGAACCCTTCAACAAACCTTATGTAATAACCAGCCAACCCAAGAAAAGTCCAAATACTTGAAGGAGCAAGCTTGTCAAATAATGCACACCATTCATCAATTCCCATCTAACCTCATCTATAAGATCAGCTACAACATCCTCCTTTACCGGATTGTGTTACGAGCCTAAAGTAACTTTCTCTATTCGGTAGGAAGGGATGGAGATAGGAAATATTAAGACATGTTACATGGCACAAAAAGAATCATGAAAAAGTGAAACATTCCTTAAAACGCCTTGTAGCCTCCTACCCATAGATGTGACGCGCTTCACACCCATGAATAAGACTCTACTTGACGCGGCATGTTGGACTCCAAGGACCATTTATAAACCTAGTGCTCTAATAGTATCTCTGTCACAACCCGGACCTGGGGTCTAGGAGTGACCTGGCGAATGGGAACCCGAATGTCCCCAAACAAGCCTCTAAGTATCCAACTTCACATCATCGGTTCAAAAGCGTATACAAAAGTAAACACATAGTTCTAAGGAATGGAAAAGTAGTACTCCCGCTATGGGGATACCTTAGGGAAAGGGATTAGCATAGATTCACATAGCATATAGCACATAATGACTAAGGGACGGGTACATATGACTCACGCTATACGGGAAATTTGGGACTTAGGATCTTCCACACTTCCACATCAAACATATATCTATAGCATAATCATCGTAATCAAACTATAATAGCCATAACCAAAAGATAACCATGATTATAAAGTTCAAATACAACACATAACACATAGATCTGAGGAGAGTCTACAAGATGTCACACAATGTCTCTAGTCATAAGATAGGATGGGGGCCAATACATGTTCTGGGCTCACCCTCATAGTACAGATAACATAAACAGAAGCAACTTAAGGTAGAGGAATAGTGGCTTGTCTTTGGAAGATAGGACTCACCACAACAAATGTCACAAAATCTGATCTAGCCATCGAATGGTGGATGAAAGTAATTTTTGGTCCCTACCTGGTGAAATCATATAGGCAAAAGTATGCATTAGTACGTTTGAATGTACTAAGTATGCAGGGAGCAAATGTATGTAACTTACCAAAACCTGCATACAATGTTAGATGGCAAGGGAACATTGTATAGAAATAATCATATATCAAAAAAGAGTGGTATACAATATGCTATGAAACCAATGATGCATGAAATGCACAATTGGGCTTAAAAGCCAAAGATCATTTATAAGAATTCATACTTAGGCTCAAATGCCAAAACCGTACTCTCATAGCCATAAAAACTCATGCATTGGAATAGCCCATTCATATACAAAATGGTGCAAGCACCCAAAATGCTCAAGGAGCCATATTCATAGACATGTATGTGATCACATTCTTGTCATAACCAATATCTTATCAAAAGCATATCATAAAACATAATTAGGATTAACCCACGTCATAATTTCATAAATCCATGCTCATGAAACGCATATGCTATGAAAAATGTGGGAATGGCATGGGTAATTGAGATTCAATCTAAAATCAATAATATAACATGGAATTAAGTAAAACTATAACCAAATCCACATTTAAACTATAAAATAAATCACCTATACTTAGATCAAAGCCTTAAAGGGACTATACACAATCATAGATTCATAAAAAATGAGGAAATCCAATATTTCAAGCTTAAACCAACTTAAAATCAATAGATAAATATAACCCATTCATTATTGGAACTTAAAAAATCATAATATTTAAATTTCAAATTAAAGTAAGCAAAATTCATATAGATTTCTTGAAAATAGGTTGGGTCTCCTTGATTAGAAGTAACCAAAGATCAAAACTCATATACCTTCACCAAGATGAAGAAAGCCCAAAGGAATTTGAAAAAGAATTGAATTTGTCTTTATTCCCAAGTTGAAAATCTTCAAGAACTCTTGAGAGGATTTGAGAGTCTTTTGAATGAGAGAGAGTGAATATGAATAATGTGAATAGGGTTTTAGGTCTTTAGAAGGTTATTATATCGCATAGGAGATCCCAAAAGACCAATAGAAATATCAGAATTTATGGAAACGCCATTAATGAAACAGAATTGAAGACCAATTGAATTGAAGGCATGAAAGTGAACCTAAATTGATCTTGAAGATCCCATACTCAGAAAATTTCACGAAGTTAGCTATACTGGGGGGTACACGGCTCGTGTGATGTCACACAGTTCGTGACATGGGTCGTACCCCTATACTTGGAAAAATCTTCATGACGAGGTTACGAGATGTGGTCCATACTTAGAAAAATCTTCCATTTTAGAGCTATACGAATGGGTACACGGTCCGTGAACCTTCACATGGCCTGTGAAGGTGGTCGTGTCCTACTACTTTACTTCACACATTGGTGTTCCAAGCTCAATGCCATTACACGGGCCTCCCCATGGTACGTCAAGTGTCACACGACCCGCGTGGGGGTCCAAGTGTGTTGTGCCTTAGCTCGAAGCTCCACTCCAAGACCACACTCTCAAAATTAAAGCCAAGTGTTGTGCTACTGGAGGCGACACGACTCATGTGACCTCACACTGATCGTGTGGTCTCCCTTGAGACGACACTTGGTCCAAATTTTGTCCAAAACGAAATTCTCAACTTCAATGAAGTCGTACAAAAATTTGGGTCCTTACAATAAGTGCCAATCACGTTTAGGGTACCCTCTCGGGTCGTGACATAGTCGATACTCAGAAACCATTGCTTGTTTCCAAGAGAACCACTTAGTCTCATTACTCATTCATTCATCAGTAGAAGACTTACATTAAAATAGAGAATACTTATGTGGGCTCTCAACATCTAGAAAGAAATTGTCAGAACCTGACTTTTCAAGTCATGATGGCACCTATTAGATCCCACTTACAGGGAAGCCAACCTAATCCAAGGTACCTGTCCTGAATCACTAAACATGCAAATACCAGGAAGTACATATAACACAACCATAACCTACCCAAAATTTGAAAGTCACCTGCACAGAGCTACAAATGACTCGAGCACACACTCATATATGTAGATAATGTAACACCTGATGAAAAGACTAAAATACCCCTAGAATTGACCTTGCGCGTAATGCGTCTTCCATGCTCCATTTGAAAATCTGAGACCGAATTTGTGATCAGCGTGAAAAGCTGAGTCGAAAAATGGTCTCGACTCGATTTTAACGCGACCAAGTCAAATTATTTTTTTCTAAAAAAATTCCAAAATAGTGGGCTTTTCGCGTCCCTTCTGCGATGCACCAGGGACGCGGAATCCCAGTTGTTTCTTTTTCGAGATTTCGACTTAAAATTTGAAATTTGCAAAAATCACTCAAATAATATTTGTGCGTGACATGCACCAGAAAAAACCAGACTGTTTTTTTTTTCTTTTAATGGGGAAGGGTAGTTTGGACCTTACCCACACCTCATAATCCTAAACTAGTCGATTTTAAGTATAATTTAAGTCCTAAACGCAGAGAACACACTTTCATTCTTTCAAAAACCCTCCCAAGAAATTCAAGCATAAGGAAAAATAAATCAAGATCGTAGTGGGGCTCAATAATTCTTTCCAATTCTTCAAGAATTCTTTTCGAAATATGTAAGTCCCTCCCAAAAAGTTATTTGTTATTATTGTTTTGGAATCTAAAGTCACCAAGTCCATATAAGCTTCTGGTTAAGCCATAAGATCAAGAGTTTTCATCCCGTATTAGTTGATTCCATCCAAATGTTGGTTTATGCACTCCTTTGGATATGAAATCATGTCTTTTACGGATTTTAGTATGAAGTTGCATTGTTGTAAAATATTTACTGTAAAAGATATATTCTTGAGAATCTTGAATCTACTTCAAGAAAAGAAAAGCTAGCATATTTATAGTTTGAATCAAGTTAAAGAGTATTTTCTTTGAGATTTCTTTGCACTACAGCTGAGTAACCTAGCATGCTTGAAAATACTTGAAAAGATACTACTTTCATTCAAGTTAAAGAATTTTGTTGAGAAAGTTAAGTAGTAAGTTGGGCTAAGTTCCCAAAAGATAAGATTTCAAGAATTCATAATCTTTAAGTATGAGCTATATAAAAATCATTTTTGGGAGTAGTATTGAGCACCGATATGAGTAAGAGTAGAATTAATTACTCGAACTCATAAACTATGTAGCCAGCAGAGGATAGGATTGTACCACGGTACCTTCCTTATTAGCCACTGAGATGGCCCAGTTTTGGGATGGATCTACTCCCCTAGTTCTTCGTCCCCTACCCTGGCAAAGTACGGGATGACTCTGGCAGCGTGGGCAAGATGTCGTATCACCACGAAGCTCATAGTAGTGGTTGTTCGGTTAGAGAAAATCCCCATGCTAAGAAGATATGTTTTACTTACAAGTTTTCAGCATGTTAATTTCAGCATACCAAGTATCTACTATTATCGTTGTTTCATTATGAGTTATGTTTATGTCTTTTTGAGAAATATTATGTTATTCTAAGTTATTGTTTTGGCCATCTTACATTCTATACATTCCATGTATTGACATCCTTAGGGCCTGCATCGTTTTATAATACAGATGCAGGTGACAGAGTTCCTCAGCAGTCGTTTCATTAAGAACTAGCTAGACAGCTTCCAGCCATTTAGTGAGGCCTCTTCTCAGTCAGAGGCTCTTGAATTACTTATGTTTTATTTCAGCATTTATTTTAGTTTTGGCTACTTGGGGCCTGTCCCAGTAGTCCTTTCAGACAGCTTTAGTAGAGGTTCCATAGACTATGTGTCAGTATTCTAGTTCTAATTTATTTAGTTATTGCTTGAGAACTTTTACACTTAGTTTATGTAGACACTTCTTGTTATAGCTTGTTACTTTTATAGCCTTTCCACAGTTGTTTAAGTCTTCAGCTGAGTAAGTAGCCAGGACATATGGTTCGCTTGGGACCATAAATGGTTTTCCAGTGCCTGCCACATCCAGGGTGTAGGCTTAGGGCGTGAAAAACTTGGTATCAGAGTCTAGATTTCAAGAGTCCTAAGGAGTCTATGGAACTGTGTCTAGTAGATTCCGTATTATGGGTGTGAAGAATGCCACATCTATAATAGGGAGGCTACGGGACATTAGAAAGTGTCATCATTAATTGTTATTCTTTGTTTCGTGCTTCAAAGTATATCTCTGTAAAGTCCCTTCTAACTCATGCGTTCACGCCATGTTTTCAGATCATGCCTCCTCACAGAGCTAATAGACCAGTAAGGGATAGAGTGCGCCCAACCAAGTGAAATGCAAACTACCCTGGCAAATTCCTGAGAAACCTAGAGATCTAGTTGTGCCTATGGAGCAGCCACAACAAGAAGATATCTCCAATGCTGAACTTCGCTAGGACATCTAGACTTTGGCTAAGGCAGTCACTATAAAGGGAGATCGCCAAGGAGTTGGTGGAAATGATAGGTCAGATACTGTTAGAATTAGGGAGTTTCTGAGGATGAATCCACCAAAATTCACGGGGTCCAATGTGAAGGAGGATCTTGAGAAATTTATTGAGGAGCTAAGAAGGTGTTCCAGGTTATGTATATATGTGATGTTGAGTAGGTTGAGTTGGTAGCCTACCATCTCAAAGGAGTTGGTGGAAATGATAGGTCAGATACTGTTAGAATTAGGGAGTTTCTGAGGATGAATCCACCAAAATTCACGGGGTCCAATGTGAAGGAGGATCTTGAGAAATTTATTGAGGAGCTAAGAAGGTGTTCCAGGTTATGTATATATGTGATGTTGAGTAGGTTGAGTTGGTAGCCTACCAGCTCAAAGGGGTAGCTAGACTCTAGTTTGATCAGTGGAAAGGAAATAGGGCAGATGGGGCACCAGCAGAGAGTTGAGCGGTGTTTGAGGAGGCCTTTTTGGGATAGTACTTCCCCAGAGAGATGAGGCAGGCTAAGGTAAGGGAATTTCTGAATCTGAAGCAGGAGAATATGAGTGTACGGGAGTACAGCCTTAAGTTTACTCAGTTGTCCCATTATGCTCCAGCTATGGTGGCAGACATGTGTACTAGGATCGATCCTTTTCTGTCAGGACTTTCTTGAACTAAGAGAGAGGGAAGGAATACGATGCTGATTGGGGATATGGATATAGCCCGCTTGATGACATATGTGTAGCAAGAAGAGGAGGACAAGATGTAGGATAGGGAAGAGTTTAGGAGCAAGAGGGCTAAGACATCTGGTCAAGAGACAAGTATGAGGGGGCTGAGGTGGAAATCACTCATCTTTTCAGCCTAAAACAGTTGGACCAACACCGAGAGTCAGGAATGAGCAGGGATCACAGCACCGTAGGTTTCTGGGCAGCCAATCACAGGGTAGCGTAGATTAAGGAGCGAACCGTTATCCTACTTGTGGTAAATGTGGTAGGTCTCATCCCGAAAAGTACCTTATGGGCACAAATGGTTGTTTCAAATGTGGTCAGGTGGGCACTTCTTGAAGGGTTTCCCTATGAGGAAGCAGAATATGAGAGATAACAGATCACAGACCAATTCTTTAGCACCACAGGTTAAGCCACTGCAAAGGGGCACTACAGAAAGAACAAGCGAGGGCACTAAAATGCCATAGGCACCATACAGGAGTAGGAGAACTCACCAGATGTGGTTACGGGTATGCTCAAAATCTTTACTTGTGATATTTATACATTATTAAAACCAGAAGCCACATTGTCATTTGTAACCCCATATGTAGCTGGGAAGTTTGGGGTCAATCCAAAATGCCTTTTTGAGCCTTTCAGTGTTTCTACTCTTACTGGAGAATCTGTTATAGCCCAAAGAATCTATAGGGGTTGTCCAGTCTCTGTTTATACAAGACTATTGTAGCTTATTTGGTAGAGTTAGACATGGTAGATTTCGATGTCATCCTAGGCATGGATTGGCTTCATGCTGGGTATGCCTCCAAAGATTGCAGAACAAGGGTAGTCAAATTTCAATTTCATAATGAACCAGTCTTAGAGTGGAGGGGTAGCTTACTTTTTCCTAATAGTTAGTTTGTCTTATATCTCAAGGCCAGAAAGTTAATTTCCAAATGGTGTATATACCACCTAGTCAAAGTTTAGGATTCTCATGCCGAGGCGCCATCTCTTCAGTTTGTCTCCATTGTTAATGAGTTCCCAGAAGATTTTTCTGAGGATCTTCCCGGAGTCCCTCCTAATAGGGAGATAGACTTTGGGATAGACACTCTTCCAGATACTCAGCTCATATTCATCCCTCCATACCGTATGGCTCCTTCAAAGCTAAAAGAGTTATAGTTGCAGCTGAGAGATCTCTCAGATAAGGGTTTTATTAGACCAAGCATCTCACCTTAGGGTGCTCCAGTCCTTTTCGTGTGTAAAAAGGACGGTTCTCTTCGGATGTGCATAGATTACTGTCAATTGAACAAGGTCACCATTAAGAACAAGTATCCTCTTCCCAGAATTGATGACTTATTCGATCAACTTCAAGGTGCTAACTGTTTTTCTAAAATAGATCTCAGATTTGGGTATCATCGGCTTAAAGTTAGAGAAAGAGACATTCCTAATACAGCTTTCAGAACTCGCTATGGTCATTATGAGTTTTTGGTCATGTCCTTCGGGCTAACTAATGCACCAATAGCTTTTATGGATCTTATGAACAGGGTGTTAAGGTCGTACCTAGATATGTTTATTATTGTGTTCATAGATGATATCCTGATCTACTCCCGTAGCAAGGAGGAGCATGCAAACCATCTTAGAATTATCCTTCAGACCCTTAAGGATCAGCAACTATACACCAAATTTTCTAAGTGTGAGTTCTGGTTGGCATCTATGGCGTTTTTGGGGCATATTATGTCTGGTGAAGGTATCCAAGTTGATTCCTAAAAGATTGATGCGGTAAAGAATTGGCCAAGGCCTACAATTCCCACATAGATAAGGAGTTTCTTAGGCTTGGCAGGTTACTACAGACGGTTTGTAGAAGGGTTTTCTTCTATCTCAGCTTTCTTGACTAAGTTGACTCATAAAAGACTAAGTTTGAATGGTCAGAAGCTTGTGAGAAGAGTTTCCAAGAGTTGATGACTAGGCCGACCACATCCCCAGTATTATCCCTACCGAAGGGAACTGATGACTTTGTAGTATATTGTGATACTTCCAGAGTTGGCTTGGGGGGTTTACTGATGCAGAGAGGCAAGGTGATAACATATGCCTCTACACAGCGTAAGACTCATGAAAAGAATTACCAACTCATGATCTTAAGCTTGCTGTCGTGGTGTTTGCTCTGAAGATCTGGAGACATTATCTATATGGTGGGCTCGTGGATATATTCACACACCACAAGAGCATGCAGTATGTATTTGGCCAGAAGGACCTGAATTTGAGGCAGAGGAGATGGTTGGAGCTGTTGAGAGACTATGATATGAGTTTCCTTTATCATCCAGGTAAAGCTAATATAGTTATTGATGCTCTTAGCAGGGTGACCATGTGGAGCACAACTCATGCTGAGAATGAAAAGAAAGAGTTAGCGAAGCAGATTCACAGACTAGCCCGTTTGGGGGTGCATATTGAAGATTCTGACGAAGGTGGGACCATTGTCAGAAATGGGTCAGAGTCATCCTTGGTGGTGGAATTTAAAGAAAAACAAGAGAGGGATCCCATCCTTCTCCAATTGAAAGAGGATGTTCAGAAACAGAAAGTATTAGTATTCTCAAAAGGTGGAGATGGTGTCCGGAGATACCAAGGCAGATTGTGTGTGCCCAATGTTGACGGCCTTAGAGATATGATCTTGACTGAGGCTCATAATGACAGATACTCTATCCATCCTAGTGCAACAAAGATGTATAGAGATTTGGGAGAAGTCTATTGGTGGAGTGGTATGAAAAGGGACATTGCGGAGTTCGTGTCTATATGCCAAATTGCCAGCAAGTTAAGGTAGAGCACCAAAGGCCTTGTGGTGTAGTCCAGAACATAGAGATTCCAGAATGGAAATGGGAGATGATTAACATGGACTTCATAATAGGATTACCTCTATCTTATAGACAACATGATTCAATATGGGTCATAGAAGCTAGAATGACCAAGTCAGCTCACTTTCTACCTGTCAAAATGACTGATACAGTTGAGGATTATGCCAGAATTTATCTTAAGGAGATTGTTAGGCTACACGAGGTCTCTATATCAATTATTTCAGATAGAGGAACTCAGTTCATAGCACAATTTTGGAAGTCGTTTCAGAAGGGGCTTGGTACGAAGGTGAATCTTGGTACAACTTTCCATCCGTAGACAGACAAGAAAGCAGGGCGAACTATGGAGACCTTGGAAGATATGTTGAGGGCATGCATGATAGACTTTAAAGGTAACTAGGATGATCATTTACCCTTGATTGAGTTCTCTTATAATAATAGCTTTAAGACCAGCATACAGATGGCACCGTATGAGGCCCTTTATGGGAGAAGGTGTAGATCACCCATCGGGTGGTTTGAAGTTGGTGAGGCAGGGTTGATAGGACATGATCTAGTCCACCAGGCTATGGAAAAAGTGAAGCTTATCCAAGAATGGCTCAAGACAACTCAAAGTCCACAAAAGTCTTACACGGATGTTAGAAGGAGAGACTTGGAGTTTGAGGTAGGCGATTGGGTGTACTTGAAGGTATCCCCAATGAAGGGAGTTATGTGGTTCGGGAAAAGGGGGAAGCTCATCCCACGACATATTGGGCCTTACCAGATCCTGAGGAGAGTGGGAAATGTTGCTTATGAGCTAGAGTTACCAACAGAATTAAGTGTTATACATCTGGTGTTTCATATTTCCACGCTTAAGAAGTGTTTGGGAGATCCTCTCTAGTTGTTCCAATTGAAAGTGTGGGAATTAAGGATAATTTGTCATATGAAGAGATTCTAGTACAGATATTAGACCGACAAGTTCGTAAATTGAGGACCAAGGAGATTGCTTCTGTAAAGGTTTTGTGGAGGAATCAATTCGTTAAGGAAGCTACATGGGAGGCAGAGGAAGATATGAAGGCCAAGTATCCACACTTGTTCGTGGGCCTAAATGAGGATCATGAAGGTAAACTTCCATAAACTATCTTGAAGATTTATGTCTGATAAGTTCAAAAATCTTGTGATTTAAACTAGCTTTTGTTCGTTATCATTCGAGGACGAATAATCCCAAAGGGTAGATAATGTAACATCTAGTGAAAAGACTAAAATACCCCTAAAATTGACCTTATGTGTAATGTGTCTTCCCATGGTCTGTTTGCAAATTCGAGATCGAATTTGTGATTAGTGCGAAAAACTAAGTCAAAAAATGGTCTCGAATTGATTTTAACGCGACCAAGTCAAATTATTCTTTTCCAAAAAATTCCAAAATAGTGGGCTATCCGCACCCCTTCCGCGACGTGCCAGGGACGCGGAATCCCACTTGTCCTTTCTTTTTTGAGATTTCGACGTAAATTTGAAATTTGGGACAACCAGTCAAATAACTCGCTCACCAGTACAAAAGCAGACTATTTTTTTTCTTATAATGGGGAAGGGTAGTTTTGGCCTTTCCCACACCCCATAATCCTAAATTAGTCGATTTTAAGTATAATTTATGTCCTAAACGCAGAGAACAGACTTTCATTCTTTCAAAAACCCTCCCAAGAAAATTCAAACATAAGGAATAAAAATCAAGATCGTAGTAGGTCTCAAGAATTCTTTCCAATTCTCCAAGAATTGTTTTCGAGGTATGTAAGGCCCTCCCAAAAAGTTATTTTTTATTATTATTTTGGAATCAAAAGTCCCCAATTTCATACAAGCTTCCGTTTAAGCCATAAGATCAAGAGCTTTCATCCTGTATTAGTTAATTCCATCCAAATGTTGGTTTATGCACTCCTTTTGATATTAAATCATGTCTTTTGTGGATTTTAATATGAAATTGCATTGTTGTACAATATTTACTGTGAAAGACATATTCTTGAGAATCTTGAATCTACTTCAAGAAAAGAAAAGCTAGCATATGTATAGTTTGAATCAAGTTAAAGAGTATTTTCTTTGAGATTTCTTTGCACTTTAGCTGAATAACCTAGCATGTTTGAAAATACTTGAAAATATACTAGTTTCAGTCAAGTTAAAGAATTCAGCCGAGAAAGTTAAGTAGTAAGTTGGGCTAAGTCCCCGAAAGATCAGATTTCAAGAATTCATAATATTTAAGTATGACCTATATAAAGATCATTTTTGGGAGTAGTATTGAGCACCGGTATGAGTAAGAGTAGAATTAATTACTCGAACTCATAAACTATGTAGCCAGCATAGGATAGGATTGTACCACGATATCTTCCTCATTAGCCACTGAGATGGCCCAGTTTTGGGATGGATCTACTCCCCTAATTCTTCGTCCCCTACCCTGGCAAAGTACGGGACAGCTCTGGCAGCATGGGCAAGACGCTTTATAACCGCAAAGGTCATAATGGTGATTGTCGGTTAGAGAAACTCCTCAAGCTAAGAAGATATATTTTACTTGCAAATTTTCAGCATGTTAATTTTAGCATACCAAATATCTACTATTATCGTTATTTCATTATCAGCTATGTTTATGTCTTTTTGAGAAATATTATGTTATTTTGAGTTATATTTTGGTCATCTTACATACCATACATTCCACTACTGAATTTCTTAGGACCTGCATCATTTTATGATGCATATGCAGTTGACAGAGTTCCTCAGCAGTCGCTTCGTTGAGAACTAGACAGCTTCCAGTCATTTGGTGAGGCCTCTTGTCAGTACAGAGACTCTTGAGTTACTTATTTTTTATTTCAGCATTTATTTTAGTTGTAGCTACTTTGGGCCTGTCCCAGTAGTCCTTTTCAGATAGCTTTAGTAGAGGTTCCATAGACTATATGTTAGTATTCTAGTTCTAGTTTATTTAGTTATTGTTTGAGAACTTTTACACTGAGTTTGTGCAGACAGTTCTTGTTATAGCTTGTTACTTTTACAGTCTTCCCACAGTTGTTTAAGTATTCCGATGAGTAAGTAGTCAGTCTAAGTGATTCGCTTGAGACAAAAAATGATTTTCGAGTGCCGGCCACGTACAGGGTGTAGGCTCGGGGCGAGACAAA
Organism: Solanum medicagineum; assembly: GCA_026153255.1. Lineage (NCBI taxonomy): Eukaryota > Viridiplantae > Streptophyta > Magnoliopsida > Solanales > Solanaceae > Solanum > Solanum medicagineum. Next base: position 83 of record JAPFFP010094948.1, on the reverse strand, counting down.
TAATAATAATAATAATAATAATAATAATAATAATAATAATAATAATAACAATAATAATAATAATAATAATAATAATAATAATA
>JAPFFP010094929.1:0-20421 GCA_026153255.1 Solanum medicagineum | reverse complement strand
GTAGTGAACCTAATAAAGCTGGATTGATAGAGTATTCATATAGTTGACCCCCAAGTAATTTGGAATTGTGGCACAGTGATCTCTATAGGATTTTGGAGATACCTTTTCAAGGGTTATTCCCTTTATATAGGCATGAATTGAGTTTAGGTTAGAGTAGCCTCCAAGAAACCTCACTGAAGTACGACTAATTTTACAGAGTCCTACAAAATTTCAATGTCTACAAATGCCCCCTACTTCAAGGCTTGTCAAAATGTAGACTTGATGAAACTCTAAGAAGAGGCTTAAAGTACTCCTGGCTTTTAGCTTCGTATTTGCAGATCTGAATTATGATAGAAGAGATGAAGGGCATATTTGGTCCCACTAGGCGTTCCAGTTTGTTTGCAAAGATCCAGATTCGCATCCGCCCATCTAAGAGATTTCTTCGTGCTGGGTCGTGAGCTATGTGGAGCGATAAAAAAATGGGATCTATTGGGCTTTCACCTGCACTGCCTTCGCCAACAAATTTTAATGTGATAGACAATAAATTGAAATCACAAATAAAATATGAAGAACCAAAAATTTTATTGATAACAATGTGAGTACAAATCTATTCCTCCTTTGATTCTTCTCTCATAAGATTTCTTCTCTATGATTCTAGGGCCATTAGTGGCATATTTCTCCAACATAGGTTAATATATTTTTACCTCTATGGGATTTTGAGATGCCTTTTCAAGGGAATATACCCTTTATATAGGCTTGAATTAGGTTTAGGGTAAAGTAGCCTCCAAGAAACCTGACTGAAATAGGACTAATTTTGTAAAGTCCTACAAAATTTCAATGTCTACCCTGACTTCTCCATTCTTCCCTTTGTATCAATGATTACCATCTTCCATTTCCCCTTTATTCTTTTTGTTTTTTATCATTTTTAATAGGAGTAAGAGTCAGAAAGACTATTGCAGTAGTATTTTTGAACTTAAGTACATGGTCTTTGGTTAATTGGGTGATTGATGATGGTTTTTGTACTATTGTTGGATTGCCATTTTAGTATAGACACTATTAGTTTCTCCTCTCTGAATTTACAAATGCCCAGATCCTGAATCAAGGTTAGAGTCCCTTTTTTGGGACTTCTTTGCTTGTTTTGTTTGATTTATTAACCGAATGCATCCAATAACTCCTCAGGGTATAAACTATTCTCTAATGCATCAGCGTATTGTTCCTCCACTATTTTCTCAAAGTTATAATCTTCATCAAGAATCTCATGTTATTTGTTTTTCACTTAATGTGTTGCTTTCATATTAGTATTGCTTATAGAAGTACACCTTATAGATGATTGATGCTGAAAATATTGGTTAAGTAATACCGACTATAGTTGTATCTCATTGTTTGGAAGACTACGAGAGGAATGGGAAGTATTGTGGTGAGACTTTCTCCTTCGGTAGATTATGAAAACTGATGACTGCTCCATGAGGTTAGATTCATTTTTAATCTTTTTATTCTTAGTTGATGTCAATGTTGACTACAAAACTAGAGAAAATCACAACCCCTGATGTCCCTTATTTTTTACTAACTCAACCCATGTTCATTGCATGTGGTTCTTCAGACATATTGATATATAATAAATATTCCTTAAAATTATACATGAAAGAATATACTAGATAATATTTTGGATTATCTACTATATCTAATGCGTTCATTGTTCATTGTCCATCATTCTCCAACCCCTTTAACAATTTTGCGTTAAAGATTCAATCTTTATCTTGATTTATTCATTTTCCTTAATTCTTTGTGTTTATTTAGCAATGGCGGTTGCATACCCTTAATTGTTTGGCGCCCAAAAGGTTGACACTTCATTGATGGTGTCTTCTTCCTATTCCTCCTCCTCCTCTATTTCCCATGTTAATCTGTCTCAAGATGAGCTAAAAAAAGATAGCTGCTTACAAAGTTGAGTTTGTTGAGTGTAGTATGGTTGTTGCTCTAGGCACACGGTCCACTACAAAACATGTTGTTGACATAATTGCTAAACTTTTACATAGTGGCAAGATAAAGAACATTGTAAGAATTCCCACTTACAAGATTACACATGAACAAGTTGTTTCACTTGGTATCCCTTTATCATATCTGAATGCACAACCAATTCTTGATTTAACCATTGATGGTGATGATCAAGTTGACCCTCTAATGAATTTGGTTAAAGGGAGAGGAGGGTCATTGTTGAGTGAAAAAATGGTGGAGGCTGCTACTAAGAAATTCATTGTAATTGTTGATAAGTCAAAATTGATGAATCATTTAGGTGGTAGTGGACTTACTATGCCTATTGAGAGTGTACCTTTTTATTGGGAGTTTACACTAAAGAGGCTTGAAAAATTATTTATTGAAGTTGGATGTGTTGGGAAGTTGAGAACAACAGCTGGAGGTGAAGAGTCTTATGTTACTGAAAATGCTAGTTGCATTATTGATTTTTACTTCAAGAAAGATATGAGTGATTTCAAAAATGCAACTGATATAATTTTGAGGTTTGCTAGTGTTGTGAGCATGACATGTGTCTTGATATGGCTACTACAATTAATGTGGCTGGAATACTTGGTGGCTTTGTGACTAATAAGAAATGGAACTAAGGTTGAATTTAGAAAAGTTGTTATCTTATAGGAACCTTTGTTTTTACTGTTCTTTTCTTAGGTGAGGTATTAGGATGTTTACTAGGGTGGAGGGTTATTGGAGAATATTGTACCACCATTCTGACTGAGGAGGTCTTGTTGAAATATTTATATGGCAAGTATAATATTTTGGTGCTTTCGTCACCAACTAATATATTGAATTGTTTGGTGTATTTGCCTCAAGGTTGTTGGCTTGCTGGAATGTTTGTTGCAAGTGAAAACTATTGGTGTTTAATTGCCATTTGTGCTAACTTATATATTGATATATTGAATTGTTTGTTTTTTTGCATTAAAATGCTATCTTGCTAAATATTTATATGACCCGCCTATGTGGTACTCTCACATAATTTTTATTTATTTTTTTTAAATAATTTAATTTTTAAAAATCAATTAAATAATCCTATAGATGTTAACAAAACTCAAAAGAGATCGTTTCTGATTAAATGGTTATTTAGCCTGTCCCAGCCATTCAAAAAGACATAACTATTCAAAAAAAAGTAATAACTCTTTGCGAAGTCACAATTCTTCAAAAAAACCACAACTTTTTGATTCGTAATGCTAAATTTTCTAAATAGAAAGAATTTAATAACTTTATAGTATTTTATTAGTTTTAAAAATATTAAGATTTATAAACATAATTAAATTATTTGTAACTGGAAGCGCAAGCCAATTACCTAGTTCTAAACATATAATTGTATAAACTTTTACGACTTCCTCAATTGCAAAAATCATGCAATCCGATGCAAATGATCTTGCAGTTCCTTCCGTAGTTCTTGATAGCTGAAAATCACTTAGACTTGCAATAAATTCAGGATGTTATCCTAGAGCATCCAATGTATTGTGGTTCATACTTTAAAATCACACCATAAATAAGTTCTGGACCATCAAATTTTAGAACATTTCTGAGAAAGCCAGAAGGTGGAACCAAGAACAAGGTCATTGCATCAAATTTTGCAACCTAAGCAAGATCATTCGAACTTAAGTAGCTCATAAACTCCATATATAAATCAATATCAGATTCAGTATCAGCCAAGAAGGAAATAATACTGAACCCAACAAAAGAATTGATATAATGTTCAATTAACTTGCCTAATTCCATTTTGTGTGGAGAAATTGACTATGTCAGGATTGTAAAAAGAGTCCCACTACAACAAGCATGACATATAAATTCTCCACACATTGTGATTATACCATGCTATTTATAGTTATCAGGATTATCGCTAGGCATGCCCATCCGGGCTGGTTGGAATGAATTTGCATTGGTAACATACTCAGTTGTTGGGCCTATAATTGAAAGAAGATACCCATTCCACCGATTGAAAGTTCATCGCTTGAATATTCAATTGTGATTCAGGGATCATTGAAATGGTTGCCTTGCAAGCCCTTTATAGTACATTGTGCTTCCTCCACACTTCTATACTTAACCAAGGAGAAATTGTCATATTAAAATATTCGTACATAATTAATTTAACCAATCTGAATCATAGCATTATATAATGCATGTCCATCAACATTGACAGTGGGCAGATAACATATCCACAACACATCACTAGTTTGTCTGTGTACGTATTCTTCTATTTGCAACTGAAATGATAAGTTAGCTTTATCAAAAAGAACTAAACAACAACATAGATGACAATCAATCAATCACAAATAACAAATGACAAAAATAATATAATGCTTTTTTTCTAATTTGTAAGAAAAAGATTAAAAATTTTTCAAAGAAAAAGGAGCATTACATGTTGCCTTGGGAAGCCAACATTAGAGTAGTTCCTGACAAAATCTTGAGACATTAATCGAGGGTTAGGACGACCAATGCTCCTATTGGGAAATTGTTCTTCATCCTGAAAGTTTTAAGATACCATCATATGAATGTAAACATGCAATACAAATATCCCCAAATCATAAAGAAAATAAGTTGCTCTAAAGCATGAATTTCTTCCTTATATTGGAAAGGTGGTAAAAGCACAACTTTTGGCTTTATTTAATAATTTTCTCTATGACTTGGGGATATTTATATTGAATGTTTTCATTCATTTGTTGGTATCTTAAAACTTTCAACAGCAAGAACAGTATCTCAATAGGAGCATTGGTCATCCTAACCCTCGATTTATATCTCAACATTTTGTTAGGAACTACTAAGTTGTTGGCTTCCCAATGCACATGTAATGCTCCTCTTTCTTTGAAAGAATTCTAATCTTTTTCTTAGAAATTAGAAAAAAAAAAAGCAGTATGTTGTTTTTGTCATTTGTTATGTTTGATTGATTGATTGTCATCTATCCTATTGTTTGGTTCCTTTTAATAAAGCTAACATACCATTTCAGTTGTAAATAGGAGAACACGCACGCAGACAACATAGTGATGTATTGTGCATACGTTTTCCGCCCCTTGTCAATGTTGATGGACATGGATTATGTAATGCTAGGATTTAGTTTGGTGAAATTAATTGGATACAAATATTTTATTTTGACAATTTCTCCTTGGTTAAGTTTAGAAATGTGGAGGAAGCATAACGTACAATAAAGGGCTTGCAAGGCAACTTTTTCAATGATCCCGCAATCACAATTGAATATTCAAGCGATAAACTTTCAATCGATGGATATTTCATCCGTCTCTTCTTGCAATTATAGACCCAACAACCGAGTATGTTCCCAATGCAAATTCATTCCAACAAGCCCGGATGGGCATGCCTGACCATAATCATGATAACTATAAAATATGTGGCATAATCACAAAGTGTAGAGAATTTATATATCATGCTCTTGCAGTGGCACTCTCTTTGCAGTTCTGAGATAGTCAATTTCTCCCACAAAATGGAATTATACAAGTTAATTGAACATTATGTCGATGCTTATGTTGGGTTCAATATCATTTCCTTCTTACTTGAATTTGAATCCAATGCTGATTTATGTGTAGAGTTTATGAGCTACATGAGTTCGGATGATCATGCTTGGGTTGCACAATTTGATGGAATGACCTTGTTCTTGGTGCCACCTTCTTGCTTTCTTAGAAATGTTCTGAAAGTTGATGGTCTAGAACTTATTTATGGTTTATTTTAAAGTAAAAATACATTGGATACTCCAGGATAAACATCCTAAACTTATTAGAAGTCTAAGTGAATTTTAGGCATCAAGTAGAATAGACGGAACTACAGTAGCATTTGTATCGGATTGCAAGATTTATGCATTTGAGGAAGTGGTAAAAGTTTATACAAATATATGTTTAGAATTGTTTATCAGATGAGTATATTAAAACAAAGATTATAAGAGAAAGATTGAAAGATTTGAAAAAATGATTTGGGAGAAATTGAATGAGACAAATTATCAGGCAATCCATGCATCATTTATTGCAGCTCTTCATATCAAAATTTCAATTTTCAACTTGTAATAAATATGTATTCAAGATGGATGGCCAAAAAATATAACAAGCGAAGGCTTGGGGTGATATCTCAACATCTACTCTGGTATCACAACGCACCATCTCCGCCTTTTGAGAAAATCATCACCTTCTATGTATGGATAACTCCCTTCAACTGAAGTGGAACAGAATCTTAGTCTTCCATTTCTTTCACATCCGTTACTAGAGATGAAGTAGACCCATTCTTGACATTGACTCCACCTTCATCATTCTCTTCGAGTTGAACTCCCAGTTGGGGAAATATATGCACTTCCTCAGTCAACTATTTCTTCCCTTCCTGAAGGTGGGTTGTACAACCTATTGACAACCTGCTAAGAGCATCTGCAATAATGTTAGCTTTACCTGGGTAGGAGAGAATGCTCATGTCATAGCCTTTGAGCAACTCCAACCAACTCCTCTGTCGCAGGTTGAGCTCTATGTGACTAAAGACATATTACAGGCCCTTATGGTTACTAAACACGTCCACATGTACTCCATAAAAGTAGAGGCGCCAAATCTTAAGTGCAAACACCACCACTGCCAACTCAATATCATGGGTTGGATAGTTCCTCTCATAAACCTTAAGATGTCTAGAAGCATAAGTTATCACTTTTCCCCTATGCATCAGCATATCCCACTCTTGATGCATCACAATATATTACAAAATACTTTGTTCCATTAGGCAATGTTAGGATTGGTGCAGTGGTTAATATTATTTTCAACTCTTGGAAACTCTTCTCACATTCATCATACCACTGAAACTTGACCTTCTTCTGAGTCACTTTTGTCAATGGTGAGAATATGGAATAAAATCCTTCAACAAATCTATGGTAGTAGCCTACCAACCCCAAAAAACTTCTTATCTCAATCGGAGAGGTCAATCTAGTCTAGTTCTTAATCGCTTTGGGGTCTACTTCTTACCAACCCCTTCTATCTTTTGGGTGTCTACTCGAATGCCATCGCCCGAGAAAATATGGCCTAGAAAAACCATAGACTTGAGCCAAAATTCACACTTCAAAAATTTTGCATACAACTGATGGTTCTTAAGAGTCTGGAGAACGATTTTGAGGTGATTGGCATGCTCCTCCTCATCTCTCGAGTACACCAAAATGTCATCAATAAATACAGTCAGAAACATATCAAGGTAATATCTGGACACTCTATTCATCAAATACATGAAGGCCGTAGGCTCATTAGTCAACCCAAAGAAGATGACCAAGAACTGATAATGCCAATAACGGTTCCAAAAGACTGTCTTTGGGATGTTACATTCCCTTACCATCAATTGATGATAATCGGATCTGAGGTCTTTCTTTTAGAAGTAAGTGGCATCCTAAAGTTGGTCAAATAGATCATCTAACCTTGGGAGAGGACATTTACTCTTTATCATGACCTTGTTCAGTTGCTTATAATCAATGCACATCCTGAGAGACCTATCTTTCTTTCGTACGAATAAGATATGAGCACCCAAAGAGAAACACTAGGCCTAATAAATCCCTTCTCTTACAAGTCTCTCAGTTGCTTTTTCAATTCTTTCAACTCAACGGTCCCTATCCTATAAGGTGGGATAGAGATAGGATGAGTATTAGAAAGAACATCAATCCCGAAGTTAATCTCTTTATCAGGAGGGACTCCAGGTAAATCCTTAGGAAATACTTTAGGAAACTCATTCATAATTGGGACTGACTCAAGAGTAGGGGGCTCAACATCATCAGACTTAGCTTCCACGAGGTGATAGATACAATCTTTGGAGAATATCTTCCTTTCCCTAAGGTAGGAAATATACTTACCCTTAGGTGCAATAGAATCACATGTCCACTCTAAGACCGATTCATTTAGGAATTGGAACTTAACGTTTGGGTCCTACAACCAATGGAGGCATAGTAGGCATAAGGCCAATCCATGCTGAAGATCACATCAAAATTAATCATCTCTAAGTCAATCAAATTAGCCAGAGTATCTTTATGATGGACGGATAGTATACAGTCTCTATAGATTCTTTTAGCTTGAATAGACTCACCAATCGGAGTAGAAACATCAAAGAGCTCAAGAAGCACTTCAAAGTTCTATCAGATCTACTAGACACATAAGGAGACACAAATGACTATGTGACACCAGGATCCATCAAACCATAGAAATCAAAATTAAAGGTTAATCATACCCATCTCAATATTTGGGGAGTTTTCTTGATCTTCATAGCTACATGTGGCTTACAAATGATTTGTATCTTAACTTGCGCTTGACCAAGCACCCTTCTGGTTTCCTCTAACCAGTGGAACTAGTGTAAAGGACTTGCCTTATCAACCCACCTTTGACAATCCTTCTAAAAGTGACCCAGTTGTCCAAACTTATAACTTCCATCACTACCTTCATGGTTTTTTCCCAAGTACAATTTGCTGCACTTACCACATGGTGGCTTACCTAATGAACCTTGAGCAATACTACCTTATGACATAGATCCTTGGGCTCCAAAGTTCTTGAGACCTCTGTCAATTCCTATTTTTGGGCAGAGGTGCACCAGCAAATAATGGTGTTGGCCTTGACTGATACCTATTACCATTCCCATTACCTCTCTTTCAAAAATCATGGCTAGATGTTTTAGCCCCCTTATTTTAGTACTTTTCCCTATCCCACTGACTCTCCTCATTAACTTGTTGCACATAAGTCATCAGTCTTCCAATATCCATGTCACTCATAAGCATAGCTCCCACAATATTTTTTTTGGTCCTTTGTTCAACCCATCCATTTACATGACCATTCTCCCTCTTATATCCACAACCATATCTGGAGCATAGCGAGACAGCTAGGTGAACTTGAGCCTATACTCCTGCATAGTCATAGAGCCTTATTTTAGATTCATGAACTCTTTTAGCTTGTCCTCCCTCATTTCTATAAAAACGAAATGCCCCAAGAAAGCTTCCTCAAATATTGCCTATGTCAGCATTGGGCTTCCTCTCCTTTACCGCTCTTTCATTGATCAAACCATAGTTTGGCAATACCTTTGAGCTGGTAGGTAACTTACTTAACTTTATCCACATCATGCATCACCATAAACACTTTCTAAAGCTCATCAATTTGGTTCTCTTGGTCCTCATTAGATGTAAGACTAGAATTATGTACCATTTTTTTATCATAAGCCTGGGGAGCTAGTTAGGACTGGTATCAAAGTCAATTATAAGATTCTAGATGTCAGTCCCATCTTTCTCATTTTTGACTTTGAAATTGGTCCATCTTTATTTTTTTAACAGTGGTGACATAACAATAATTATAGCATTGTGACTTTATTTTTGGCAGCTTGACAGTGTTCTGGAGCACGCTTATTCGTCCTACAGGCATTCTATGACTTCCATTATTTTAGAGTGAGTTTGGATATCTAAATATAAGTGAATTTGCATGAATATTAGGTGGGGAGTTTGCTTTATATGACATGCATGCTAGAATACTTTTTTAGTTTACATGTGGGGCCGGTGGGTACTTGTATTATATTTTCAAATCATGCATGCTTTGTTGATATTTTATTTAGCTTAGTGCATGGTATATTAGAGACTGTTTGTCCTTAGTCTAGGCTTAATCTCATGATACCATACCACGTTCTTTAAAAGCAAGTAAACTAATTAAATTTGCCCAACATGACTCAAGAGTCATAGGTCTTTGTAGAATGGTATAGCAGACTTGAAGATCACATCTGGGAGCAACACGCACAATATTTGAGGATCATGCCCCAGACCTGTAGGGATTGTCGACTTTATGTGAACTTTTCCAAGCATAAGTTTTGGTTGGAGTCCAAGACATTTTTGGGGCACATAGTGTCTATGGATTATATTATGGAAGATCAAACTAAGATTGAAGCTATTAGTAATTAGTCCATGCCCACCTCTATTAGTGAGGTTAGGCATTTTGTTGGTCTGGTGGGGTACTACCAGCACTATATTAAGGGATTCACCACTATTGCTGCATGGTTGAATCAATTGATTAACCAGGGTGTTCTTTTTGTGTCATCTGAGAGGTGTGAGTTGAGATTTCGGATGCTCAAGGAGTTGCTTACCATTGCTCCTATTTTGACTCTTCCAGTTGAGGGTAAGGGCTTTACCATATATTATGAAGCAAAAATAATGTAATTAGCCAAACATATGATATGTATGTACATTATACAACTATAGTTTGAAAAAATTACAATTTATAGCTATTGTTAGGATGTTGTTACTATAGTTAAGGTTTTGTTATTATTTTCTTTCTCCTCTCTTCCTCTTTCTCCGCTATTCCTTACTAGATATACAATTACATATATATATCAACTGCACATATATAATTATTTTGACTAATATACATAGTCAATTCTACATATATGCATATATAATTCGCCTCTCTTCACACTCTACTCTCTCTTGCTCACCTCTTTCCTTTCTCTGTCGATCTTTCTTGCCTCTCTCCTCTATTTCCCAATCTTACTTGCCAGATATACAAATACATATGTATATTAGCTACACATATATAATTATTTTACACATATACATAGATAATTTGATAAATATATATACACAATATAACACCACGTAAAATTATCGAAACACCCCTAAGACATATCGTGCGCACAACACATCTTCCAAAGCTCCGATGGAAACTTTGAGACTGGATTTATGATCAGCACGAAAAATCAATTGGGGAAATGATCTTGACCCGATTTTTGAGCAATTGGGTCGAAAAATAATTTTCACAACTTTAACCAAAAGCAGTGAGGGTGCACGACAGGGCCGCGATGCGGACCCATCGCAAACCCACACTTATGTTTTTTCTTCAATATTTTGACGGAGGCTCAAATTCCCAGAAATACATTGTGCTCGATGGGTTCGCATCGCGAACCAGTGTAATTTTTATGACGAGTTTTCTTTTAATTTCGGGAAGGGTATTTTGGGTACCCTCAACCTATTTTAATAATCCAAAATGTGTTTTTAACTCCCTTAATTCATATGAAGGGTTTCAAAAAAGACCATTTTCTCCTAGTTCTAAGTACGTGAACGTTTCTGAGAGAGATAACAAGAAAAGGGATTGAGCATTCCAAAGTTTGGATGAAATTCTTGTTGAACATTAGTACAATTCTTCTATCCCAGGTATGTAAAGACTACCCAAAACGTGGAATTGTTCTCCCATATGCCCACATGATAGAATTAGGCTGATTAATTAAAAGTAATGAGTCTTGCATGTGATTTCTTCAATGTAATCCTGAAAACTATCTTTAATTATTACTTATTATCTTAAATTGATGATCATCAGACTTGAATTTAATTTTTACATGTATTACTGTATGATTGTGTACTTAATCTACATAATTGCCTTGTTCAAGACTCCAAACAATGAACCTAGGGGAAATGTCTAGAGCCTTGACTGTCTAGGTGTACTACTTATTGTGGTTTGAGTCATGGGATGAGCATAGTGATGGATGAAGTTGACAAAATTAGTATCCTTAAGTTTTAAACGAGATTGAGATAGAGTTTGAAAGGATGATTCTATTCATTGAGTTGATAGAACGTCCAATGTGATAAGGTCTTTGGCCGAGGGAGGTTAGTGGTATAACCATCCTAATGTTGATAGACTTATGAGCATGTCACGTCTAGGGAGGAGTATTAACGTCAAAATTGGTAAGAGTGAGTCCCACTCACACTCATTAACTTTGTGGCCAGCGTAGGAGAGGATTGGACAGTGAAAGTGGAGGTTTACTTTGTCCCGTAGAGGACTTAATAAACTTTCTTAGGGTTCCTTATAGACTCGTCCTTTACCCCGACAAGGTACTGGGCGGATATGGGAACAACATCTCTTTGTTTTATCATCACCAACTCTTAGGTGATGGTTGTCAGTGGTAGAAACTCCTAGATAGGTTTCATGCTATAATAGTACTCTAAGGTTGATATGATAGAATGATGTCTTGATGGATGGTGATGTGATAAAGTCCTGTTTCCTTATTCTGAATTGGGATTAAGTGATTGATGAGCTGATGTCATGTTATATTGTATAGCTCGTATTGTTTACTTTATCCCATTTTACATAAAGTACATTCCATGTGTAATGCCCCTTTGGCACTGCATTATTAAATGATGCAGATTTTGTAGACAGAAGACTTCAGCAGGTGAATCGTTGAGGTTCAGAATCCGTGATCCCAGACTTAGTGAGTCCTCCCCTATTTTTGGGAGGACATAATTATTCTCTTTATCTGTTTAGTTATTTCTTTTGATACTGGTAGCCATGGCTTGTCATGGTACCTTCTTAGACATTAGTTATAGAGGCTTCACGAACATAGACAGCTGATGGTAGATGTTGGGATTCTTTTCCCTTCTTCTTTATTTTATGATAGAGATTGCTATATTATTCCTATTTCATATAATAGACAGAGTTGATAGCTTATAGCCCACTGATAGTTCACTTGAGTTCTTAAAGATCTTCTGCTATAGTAATGATTGGACTAGTGTGATAGGACTAGGTGGTCCGTTTAGGGGCTAGCAATAGTCTTCGAGTGCCAGTTACGCCTAAGTTACCCTTCTGGGTCGTGATAAACTTGGTATCAGAGCACAAAGTTCGACTATCCTAGGGAGTCTATGAAGCCATGTCTAGTAGCATCTTGTTTGTGGGTGTGTTGTGCACCATACTTCACAAGCAAGAGGCTACAGGATATTAGGAAGTGTTACCCTTTTTCTATGATCTGAAATACGTACAATAGAGTTTAACTTTACGGAAATCTCATTTTAACTTGTGGATTACATGTTTACCGAACATGACACCGAAGAGAAAACTTCTCAGAGAGATGCCTCGGTCCCAGCTCCTAAGAATACCCTACCCGAGGTCCCAATTTAGACGGAGCCAAGGAGATGGAGATGGCCTGCCAAGGCTGTTGAGGTCCCACAGGCATCCCCTACTCAGCCTTAGCCAGCTTCCAGCACCGAGGGAGAGTTTAGGGGAGCCACCACCATGCTGACTCAGTTGGTGGCCTCTAGGGTAATAGTTGGGTCCTCAGGGTCCTTGCTCTAGCTCATAAGATCCCTCAACTACAACCGGACTCAGAGACTTCTTGAGGATGAACTCGCCAGTGTATACATGGTTGAAGGTAGAGGAGGACCAGCAGAATTTTATTGACGAAATATATAAGGTCCTAAAAGTGATGCTTGCTGATGAGATTAAGGGAGTTGAACTTACTTCGTACCAGCTGAAGGACATTGCCAATGTGTGGTTCAACCAATGCGAGGAGAGTAGGGGAGAGAATGTTGAGCCTGCAGAATAGGAAGAGTTTGAAGCCGCTTTCCTTGACTATTTCTTTTGTCATGAGTTGAGGGAGGCGAAGGTGGATGATTCGTGAACTTGAAGCAAGGAGGGATGACGGTTTGGGAGTACAGCCTTAAGTTTATTAAGCTATCTAGGTTTGATCCGGAAATAGTCCAAGACATATGGGCCAGGATGAAGAAGTTTGTGTCTCGTCTGGGAGACATGTGCAGAAAGAGTTCAAGGGAGCTTTGTTTATTCCCGGTATGGACATCTCCAAAATCATGGTGTATGCCGAACTGACAGAGGAGAATAAGAAAAGGAATTAAGAAGAGCAGATGAACAGAAAGGCAAAATCAGCAGGACATGGGCCTAGCTAGCAGAGGCAGAACAAGGGTGGCAAGGCCTACTTCTAGAATAGAACATCCTATTATGCACATTTTGTAGTGAGTGCGCCCATTCAGCCAAGGAGGTATGATCAGAAATCTCATGGTTACCAGAATTATAGGGCTCAGGGTGATCAATCTTAGGCCAATGTGACCCACGAAATACTTGAAGTAATCATAAATTCAATCCTAACAAGGGAGACTTGTAAAAAATATGATAACATGACATGAGTAGCTCATTCAAATACTTGATCCCTACACATGGTGTATACCTTGTACTAGAGGGAAAAAACAGATGAACAGAAAGGCAAAATCAGCAGGACATGGGCCTAGCTAGCAGAGGCAGAACAAGGGTGGCAAGGCCTACTTCTAGAATAGAACATCCTATTATGCACATTTTGTAGTGAGTGCGCCCATTCAGCCAAGGAGGTATGATCAGAAATCTCATGGTTACCAGAATTATAGGGCTCAGGGTGATCAATCTTAGGCCAATGTGACCCACGAAATACTTGAAGTAATCATAAATTCAATCCTAACATGGGAGACTTGTAAAAAATATGATAACATGACATGAGTAGCTCATTCAAATACTTGATCCCTACACATTGTGTATACCTTGTACTAGAGGGAAAAAACAATGTATAGACTTGACCCCTTCTAGTAAGCATCGCATTACACATGATGGTAGAGATTATAACATGCATGATCCCTTCTAGTGAGAGTTGGTACATGAGGGTGAAATAGTATCATGCTTAACCCCTACATGCATATATTATTTGGTCACAAGAGGGTACAAAAATAGGATAAGGGCTCAATAATTTACTTGCAAATCATAGAAAGTTTTTATAAGTTTAATACATGCTTTGGAGCCCATAATTTATCATAACATGCTTGTCTTGAAATACATGAAAAAATCATTCATTCACTTAGGATTCTCATTATGTAACATTAGTCAAATGTTGTGGGTACATGCACATGCACTTAAAACCATGCAATCCAATAGGAGTGAAATCAACTCATTTAAGGTTTTTCAAAATTAACCCTCCAATATAATAGTAAAACCCTTGTTTGAATATCATTTAAACCCCAACAATATTATAGCATAAATCATTATTTCTTGAAGAACCCATATAGAAGACATGTGTACAATACATAATAGTATTATAATAAGCAAGAGTTCATGAATACCCATAAAATAATCCATAAATTCATGTAGTTTGAGAAAAGGATTAGTTTGTCTTGTGGAAAGGAAGATTCTCACAATCAAACCCACATACCTTGATGATAGGAGATAGAAAAAACTTCGGAGAAGAAGAGGAATATGGAACCCTAGCTTGCACCTTCTTGCTTTAAACCTTGTAGGAACTTGAGAGTGTTTGAGAGAATTGAGAGACTTAGGGTTCTTGGAATAAGGAAGAATGAGGTCTAGTAGGGTTATGTAAACTTATAAGGGACATAGATGGGGCAAAACTTAGATGGAAAAGGAAAGGTTAAATTTACCCTTATTAAAATCCTGGCCGGACATGGTCCACGTGAACCCATCTAAGGGCCGTAGAACAATCTACGAGCCGTAGACGACCCTTCGTAAATTAAGGGTCCTGAAATTTGAGTTACAGGAATCATAAAAGCCCATTTAGGAAAAATAATAAAAACATATGATGGCACATAGTTTAGAGACCAAGACTTTATATAAGGACCGCTTGGATAGAGCCGCCCCACTTTAATTTTCATTCGGTGCTGTGTCCAGTCCCATGGAATACTTGAAGTAATCATAAATATAATCCTAACATGGATAATTTGTAAAAGCATGATAATATGACATGAGTAGATCATTCAAATACTTCACCCCCACACATGGCGTATACCTTGTACTAGAGGGTAAAAATAATGCATAGACTTCACCCTTCTAGTAGTCATCACATTCCACATGAGGGTAGAGATTATATTATGCTTGATCCCTTCTAGTGAGAGTTTGTACATGACGGCAAAATAGTATGATGCTTGACCCCTACATGCAAATATCATTTACTCACAAGATGACAGAAAAATAGGACAAGGGATCAATAATTTACTTGCAAATGTTAGAAAGTTTTCATGAGTTTAATACATGTTTGGGAGCCCATAATTTATCATAACAAGCTTGTATGGAAATCCACGCAATAGTCATTCATTCACATAGGATTCTCATCATGTAATCTTAGTCAAATGTGGTGATTACATGGACATGCACTTAAAACCATGCAATCCTTTAGTATGAGACAGGATAAGAGTGAAAACACCTCAATTAAGGTTTTTCCAAATTCACCCACCGGTATAATAGTAAAACCCTTTTTAGGTATCATGAAAAGCCCAACAATATTTTAGGATAAATCATCATTTCATGATGAACCCATGTAGAAGATATGTGTACAATACATAATAATATTATCATAAGCAAGAGTTCATGAATACCCATAAAATAATCCATAAATTCATGTAATTTGAGAAGAGGATTGGTTGGTCTTATGGGAAGGAAGGCTCCCACAATAAAACTCACATACCTTGATGATAGGAGATAGAAAAACCTTGGATGATGCTGAGGAATTCGAAACCCTAGCTTGCACCATCTTGTTGAAGCCTTGTAGGTACTTGAGAGTGTTTGAGATGGTTTAGAGACTTAGGGTTTTTGGAATGTGAAAGAATGAGATGTATTAGGGTTATGTAAATAGATAAGGGACATAAATGGGGTCTGAACGACCTGGTTTGGACTTAGAAGAAAAAGAAAAGGTCAAATTTACCCTTATTAAAATCCTGGCTGGACAGGTCCATGAGACCTTGTCGACGGGCCGTAGGGCAATCTACCAATGATAGATGACCCTTCATAAAATAAAGGTCCTAAAATTTGAATTACTGGAATTTGTCACGAAACCCCTATTACAGGATCTATGACTTGTATATTGATTTACGAGTCATCTGATGAGTCATAATTCGAACTACAGAAAGATTCAAATTTCACCAAGTCTGCCAGATTCTACGAGACCTACTCTACATACCATACTATGACTTACGAGTTGTAAAACCCTTTGTATATATCAACAGTCCAATTTTTCCAAGCTTACCTCTTGCATCACTTCTACACCATAAGGGGGGTCTTACATTTAGTTGATCAAGTAAGAGATACATGCATACCAATACAACTAGTCAGTATAAGATAGGTGTAGTAGCCATCACATAATGCACTATACAATGTGTGCCAATAATTATCATTGGGCCATATTACCTCATATCATTGCAAACTCATCCATAATCAAGATGTCGATGGAACAGGCTCTATAAGCACCCAATCGAGATCAAATCCTCAATTTCATCTCATGCATAATCAATTATGGCACAACACTATCCAGAGGCTATCTCTAGTTTCCTACTATCATAATGACATCCAATTTATAATAAATCTCATGATTCCATTTCAATTCATCAAGAGGATCGCCATTTATTTAATATTTGATATAACCGATACTATCAATTTTAATTATATCAAGTCATAATTCAATCTACGTCTCACAATTATCACATAAGCATGATCAATAACTCAAATTCAGTCTCAAAAGCTTAGTCTAACCTACCTCAATATCGAAATCGCACTCAGAAAAGCTTTGAACAACTCAAGCCTCCAAATGATCCACGAATTGACCAAACTATCCAAAATGGATACAACGCATAGACAGGTGCATTTTGATATCCATATTGGCATATTTTAGGCTAAAGTTAAGATAATACTCATAGAAAATGCTATGTTTAGGGTTATAAACGCTGACCCAACACAAATTTTTGAAAACCTTTCTTCAAAATCACACCAAAAAGCTTAGAAGTTCAAAATAGATAAAATGATGTTTCTCGAATTAAAAACTATTCAGGTACCTGCCATCTCACAATTGTGGAATTTAAACTACCAAGACCTCTGCGAACGCGGAGAAGAGAGTGACCCTGCATTAGATATTGGCAAATTCAGCAACCTAAGTCCGATTTTTCTACTCGGAATGGATCCCTGAAACTCATCCGAACTAAGAATGTCAAACTTATTATGTATCCACACCAGATTGTACCAATCTGGACTAAACATAATAATTAGAATTCCATCCTGAGGTCTCCATGATACATTTATCAATGCTAGTCCAATAAACTATCTTAAACTCAAAATACCAAAACTACCCTCACCATCCAAAACTATTGGAACTATTAAAATTTTGATTCGAGCTTCCCAACTCTGAATTTTAACCAAAGTCAAACGTTGGTTTCGTATAAATGAATAAAATGACAACTTTTGGCCAAAAAACTTCATTCCAACTCCAAATTCAATTCTGCAACTTCTGGTATTTCAGTTTCGACATTCTGGACCTAATGGAATCAACGGATCCTCGATCCGACCTCGAAACCTCAGAATGACACAAAAACTTACTTTTTTAACGTCTTAAGCTTTCAAAAAAAACTAAAACTCATATTTTTCAACTTTTAATTCAGTTCTAACCATTCAAATAGTTCAAAGTAGGCACAAAGAAACTTACGAAAGGGTACAATAGTAAGTGTCACAAATAAAGCTAAAAATGACCAGCTAGATCAATACATTAAATAATTCTCAATCACACATATATCATAGATGATCTTACACCACATAAAATGTGATGGAGGGAGTAACCTTATCTATGATACCGCTAACTAAACTCAAGATAATACATCAGTCAAAATAAGCTATTTGACAATTAAAAGTTTTCATGTCACTTCATAATTTTTTTAGATCTTATCTTAAAAGTTATATTGTATCTATACTTTCATTACTAAAAAGCTGATGAAAATGATGCCAAAAAGTGACGTGTGTTGGTTTTTCTTTGGTCAAAATTGACGGAAAAGTGATGCCGTCATTTTCGTCACTTTTTGCTTGATTCTTTTTTAAAAATGATGGATTGTGTCACCCTAATAATTTTTTAAAAACAATTATCACAAAAATGACAGTTTTTTCATTTTATTTCTTAAAATATTTAATATAAAGAGACACACAATGTGATTTTTTTTCTGGTTTTTTCTTCAAAAGAGAGACAAACATGAGTCTCAGCCTGTCGCTGCAGTTCATGGTGTTTATATTTTCCGGAAAAGATACGAGCCAAGGGTCTCTATCTATCGCTTTTTTGATTTTTTTATAAATGCAGAAAAGCGATGGACTAAAGTATATTTTCCATCTCTTTTCATCAATATTTTTGACAACAGATATTGCTAATAAATTTCAATTCAACTATATATACGTTTAACTCAATTCAAAACAACAAAAAATAAACAAAACACATGAAATATATAATTACAAATTGTCGAATAAAAAAATTTGGTGCTATCATAAATCATAAACACTTAAAACTAATGAAATCATAATTTACAATGATTTAAAATCTTTCAATGCTAACAAAAAAAATTCAAAACGTTCTTAAACTAATATGGAGAACCTAAAGTGTAGACTCTATGTATTCATCAGTATCGTCGGAGTCATTAGTAGAGGACCCTCTTAAGAATGGGATGAATGTCGATGGGCGAGGTTCAACACATATTCTTAGATTTTCTCAACTTGTTAATTCATATTTTTTAACTCAGCAACCCTTTTAAATTAAAACTCTGTCAATGTACAAGTATGTTCTACGATTTGCAGAGATATGATACTATTTGAACCCCGTTAATTACGTCGGATTAACATCATGATCCAATACCTTCTAAGCCTTATTGGAGTCATTGTATGACATTTCGAGAGCCTATTCTAGATATTTGACCTTTATGGGTTCCTTCTATCACTTTTTCTATCCAAATTTGAGTGAACTTTTAGGCCTTAGCTGGACCGAATCTCCCATCTCATGTATGCATTGTTCGTACTCTCATTGCATATTAAAAATATTAGCTAGGATATATATAGAGAGAGAGAAAGAAGGAGAGGGAGAGCGAGAGAGAGACAGAGAGAGAGAAAGAGAGAGAGAGAGTAGATGTTGAACCCTTTCGGCTAATTTGTAAGTTTGTTTCTTCATATTTTGAACCCCCTTAATTGAAATCTTGGCTCCACCACTGGTCTAGCTTCTATACGAAGGTTGTTAGTGTTAGGCATAACATTAGTGGTAGCAGCCTTGAAATTACCATTATAATCTCTAATAGAGAAGACCATGAACTTGGATCAAGGTTCCCCTTTGATGAACCTTTGTTGCAATTGTGAACATCGAATGGTGGATATTTTCAATGAATGGCTTTGCAAATTATTCAGTGAGACATATTCATCAAAGAACTAAATCATTGGACACCATGTCTTAGCAATATTTGTTCCATGGATACTTTATCTTAGAAAATAATTGTAGGTTAAGATCTATGTCATAATAACAAACTTTGCTTCTTGACATAGTACCTCCTTTATATATAAATAATGTTCCTCCGCTTCCAAATTTGCAAATAATTGCAGCAGAATCATTGATAAAATATTGACCTTGTGCCAAATTTTTGCTTACTACTTTTTATCATAGTTTATCTAACTTGTTCTAAAGGACCCGTAATTCCACCAACAATATTATATTCGCCACATATCTAGCAGCGAAATTCTATTAATGAAAATGTGTTCTGTTAGAACCCGTAAGTCTTTAATTGGTTCAAGTTGGAAAAGTCTGGGACCATATGTAAAATTTCTTCAAAGTTTAGTCCTTAAGATTTAAAATTTTTGTGGGGTCATATGTGTGTTTAATTGTGATTGGTCCAAGTGGGGATAA
>JAPFFP010094900.1:0-20427 GCA_026153255.1 Solanum medicagineum | reverse complement strand
AGATTTGTCCCTTGGAGTGTGAGGGAGGAGAGTCGGCAGAGGTTCGAGAGTCTGAGGCAGGATGGCTTATCAGTCGCTAAGTATGAGGCCCGCTTCTGTTAGCTATCTAGACATGCTACAACTATTATTCCGAACGAGACAGAGAAAATTCGTAGGTTTGTGAGAGGGTTGACCTATTCAATCCGACAGGCGGTGTTTAGAGTATCTAGAGATGGAGCATCTTTCCAGTCTGTTGTGACTGCTGCTAAGGAGGTAGAGATGATGGAGAGGGAAGAGTTTGGGGATCCTATGAGAGCCCGTGCATCCGTTCAGTTTTCTGGTGCCTCATCTGGAGGTAGAGGATTCCATAGAGGCGGTGGCTCATCCCACTGTCGAGGACCCATTCATGTATCGTTACCTGCTTCTGAGAATAGTCAGACATATAGTGTGCCTACAGGGCGAGACAGCCATAGTAGTTCGTTAGGATCTGTACGTCAGTTCCAGATTCAGAGGTTTTGTTATGGTTGTGGGGATCCTAATCACGTGATGAGATAGTGTCCCTCATTGGGAGGACAAGGTGGGCCTCATCCCAGATCTTCAATTTCGAATAGACCACCGGCACCACCACCATAGAGAGGGCGAGGCAGAGCTCAGACAGATAGAGGTGGCCGCATTCCATGTAGAGGAGCGGGTGGTCCCGTATTCTCATAGAGAGGGGGTAGAGGCATCACTCAAACAGGCAGTGGTAGGGGACCACATTGCTATGCATTTCTAGGGAGGCCCGAGGCAGAGGCGTCGGATGCAGTCATCACAGGTATTATCCCGGTTTGTCATCGATCTGCGTCTGTATTGTTTGATCCTGGATCTACCTACTACTATGTGTCATCTTACTTTTCACTTGGATTCGACTTGCTATGTGATCATATGCCCGTACCCATTTATGTTTCTACACCCGTAGGTGAACCTTTAGTAGTGGATCGAGTGTATCGATCCTGTCTTGTTTCTTTGTGTGGATATGATAGTGTGTGTAGGGCGTGGCCTGGCTTGTCTGAGCTGTGTGCGGGCAAGTGTGTGTAGGGCATGGCCTGGCTGCTGTAGGTTGCCAGAAACTCCTACATCGGAAAAGAGAGGGGAAGTCCTGGGCTACATGTTGATGACGGATCCTTACATGTGCATACGCGTTTTCCCGGGCTTGCTTGGGAGGAACAAAACCGTGCGGCCCTGTAGGGCCAGAGCGGACAATATATGCACGTGTGGGTTTGGGTCGTGACAGATGGTATCAGAGCCGACTCTCACCTAGTACGGTGGGTAGGGAGTGGAAGCTCAGTGAGGACGCTGAGTCCCTACGGGGGGTGAATGCAGTAGTGTGTGTAGGGCGTGGCCTGGCTTATCTGGGCTGTGTGCGGGCAAGTGTGTGTAGGGCGTGGCCTGGCTGCTGTAGGTTGCCAGAAACTCCCAAATCGAAAAAGAGAGGGGGAGTCCTGGGCTATATGTTGAGGACGGATCCTTACATGTGCATACGCGTTTTCAGGGGCTTGCCTGGGAGGAACAAAACCGTGCAGCCCTGTGGGGCCAGAGCAAACAATATATGCACGTGTGGGGTCGGGTCGTGACACATATCCCATAAATACATGAGCAACTTATTACTTTTAAGGACCTAATTGTTTTTCTTTCTCGCGTGAATATATAAATTCATAATTATATGCTGGAATAAAGTCCTTAAGAATAATAAGTTGCTCATGTATTTATGAGATATAAACCAATCAAACTAAAAAAGATGAAAAAGTGGTCATGTATGCTTACTAAAGTTGAAAAAACATCCAACACTTCATCCTCCTTTCTTCTTTTCTTTAGGATTTTTTTGTGGCCAATCAAATAAAAGGAAAAAAATCTTTGATTTCAAAACAAAAGGTCTTCCTTATGGCTTTTCTTTGCCACACGCAACCAAGTCCTAAGCCTTACTAGCCTTTTAGTTTTACTTTTTTAACCTTAAAAAAATTGAGTTGAATCACAAAAATCTAAATCCATGTTGTTGTTGTCACCAGTTTTACTTGTTAGATAATGACAATCTATCCTTCTTTCTTTAACAAGTTAAATAAACTCTAAAAAAATAATATTCATGTTCATAATCGAACATACATACACATATACTCTTCGAGTTATCTATTAAAGGTGTAAGCGTGGCTCTGATACTAATTGTTGAAAAATCATATGCGCAATGTAAGCATATATGGATTGTACTACTTACACGAATAATAGATAACACATACATTTATGTTAAAACATATATAATCATGTTATACACATAAACTTTATGAAATTTAATTTGATAAATATCTCTTGAAGCGTGACCATATACCTTTCAAGCGAATCCACAAGTTAGACTACAGTTTTGCAGTTTTCTGTAATAATCCCAAGTTCACATTTGAACTATCTCAATACTTGGGTGAACAAACATTGTATAGAAAACCTAATTCCTTTTCATCCACCACCTTTTCTAGATTAGGAAAATCCCTATTTGTAGAATACCTTTCCAAATACAAAAGGAATAAGGAAACCCATTTTTCTTGAAAAACAAGAAACTAATATATGTCCTCCTTTTATTAGAAAGAGAATTCTGAGTGAGTTAAATATGGGCACTGTAGGGACCAAAAATTTAATTATTGAGGCTCCATATTATGGAAATAATTCAAATAATTAATTTAAAATTATTCTTACCATAATAAATTACAAATTATTTCACTAAAAATTTGTAATTGCACCCCTTTATTTATATTTTGAAATTCTTCATTAAACTCTTATGTAATTCCCCATCTTAGGATTACAGATACTAAATCAACAAATTAAATTACTAACTAATTTAATTTAAAGATTAGTTTTCTTTAGAGCACTGCTCAACTTATTTCATATAGTTGATTCATAAATCCACTTGCATAGTTTGGCACGATGAAAACTTATAAGCTTCTCAAAAGGCATATCATCAATCTCTATATCATGACATGGATTCCGTCAACTAATTTATTATTTTACCAATATATATTATTTATCATCCAATCTACCAGACATATTGACCAATCTCAGAATCTCACCTTATAATAAATCAAAATGATAAATGATATGTACAGATTGTAATAGTTATATCGGGATTAAGAATATAAGTACATTTAATAGTTTAGAAAACATGTCTTTATCTGTCAGTCTAAAATAGCTATCTCTACTCGATCTCTTTCAATACATACAGTATGCAGTAGCACAAGAAGTTGGAACTAGACCGTTCCTATAATCAAGATAAATTATATATAATCTTGTGCTACAATCATACCGATGGCTTGTCCAATTTTAACCTTAGATTGTGAAGGAAAAATTTTATACTTATAAGAACTGATGATTTAATCCTCTGTGTATAAGTTAAAAATCATCTACTATGTAAGTAAATGGACACATAAACGATTATATGATCTATTAAAACTTTATAAAAACTGAATAAACAATTGTTCTACAATAAATACTATACCTAAACTCATGGTTAGTAGTATATATTTCATGTTTAATAGTATATATCCCAACAATTCTATATATGAATTATTGCTTAATAAAAATGCATGTCATTCTCATCATATATTGTTCAGGTACTGCTGCAGATATCAGTTTTAGTTTTGGGCGGTAAGGTGTTGTCCACCATTTGATAATGAACTTTCAATATTGTAGATCATTAAATGGAATTCCTGCCAAATTAACACAGAACCACCACACCTATGCAATTATGGGGGGAAGTTAGATATAAATGTGACAGTTTCCCTTTTTTATTTTTGATAAACCTTGACCTTTGCATTGACCTTCAAAATTTCTACGATATAAGATATGAGATACTACAATGCTTAAATCAACTTAAGAATTTACTGATGATAGCACTAAAAAGGTTTTGGGACATTTCTGATGAATAATTACTTTTTTCTTTGTTAACAAATCTACATGTTGTTTCCAGTTTTCCTAATCGACAACACCAACAATTGGACACTAATCTAGTCAAAATAGTTCTATGTTCATCAAAATGTTATGTATATTTTGCATTTATTTGTAAAAATTATTTTATTTTCAATCTTTAATACTTTTTCTTTTCTTCTACTTACAATAGGAAAAATATGAAAAGATACTGCCAGGAAAAAACAATATCTTAATCTAATATTGATCAATATGCATATTACGAAGCTGTGGGAGGAGAAAAGAAGTGAAGAATATATGATTTTGGATCTGAAGCAAAAAGTTACCACGGACAGAATCTTTGTGTCTGATCATTAGTATAACCTTCAGTTTCTCAATCATCACCAACAACAAATATGGATGAGTTTGTAAAACAAATTCGCAACTTAAAGTTTTTATATTATCTATCATTTGGCAGCACAAACTATGCCGTAACAACTTTAATGGATGTAGGTTCTTCTAAGAATAGTTGATAGTTGATGTGGATGTTTTGAATTGAAAATATGTGATTTGGATGTTCTTTTTTATATGTTCTGAATCACCTATGAATATTGTTTTATATGAATGTTGATTATTTAGGAGTATTAGTAATTTGCATTTTATTTATTTCAGCAGTATAAATTTAAAATAAATAAATTAATAATTTGTAGAGAAAAACATAGCAATAAAATTTAGCAATTATTTGGTCGTATCTACCTAAAAGAATATGTCACGCCCCGAGCCTACACCCTGGAAGTGGCCGCCACTCGGAAACCATTTCTGGTCCAAGTGAACCACTTAGCCTGGCTACTTACTTAGCAGAAGACTTAAACAATAGTGGAAAAGGGCTGCGAAAGCAACAAACTAAACTAGAATGATCTGCATAAATAACTATAATAGTCCACAAGCAACAACTGAATTAACTAAATCTAGAATACTGACACATAGTCTATGGAACCTCTACTATAACTATCTTAAAAGAATACCGGGATAGGCCCCAAGTAGCCAGAACTGAAATTAAAAGTTGAAAGGGAACATAAGAACTCAAGAGCCTCTAACTGAGAAGAGGCCTCACCGGTTTGCTGGAAGCTGTCTAGTCCTCAACGAAGCGGCTGCTGAGGAACTCTTTACCTGCGTCTGCATCATAAAATGATGCAGGTCCTAAGGACGTCAGTATATGGAATGTACGGCATGTAAGATGGCCAAACAGTAACTCAGGATACATAACATTTCTCAAAAAGGATATAAACATAACACAAAATAAAGTAACAATAATGATAAATACTTTATATGCTGAAAGTAAAAGGCTGAAAGCTGGTAAGTAAAATATAATTTCTTAGCTTTGGGAGTTTCTCTAATCGACAACCACCATTATAAGCTTCGTGGTGATACAGCATCTTGCTCACACTACCAGAGTCATCCCGTACTTTGCCAGGATAGGGGATGAAGAACTAGGGGAATGGATCCATCCCAAAACTAGGCCATCTCAGTGACTAATAAGGAAGATCCTGTGGTACAATCCAATCCTATGCTGACTACATAGTTTATGAGTTTGAGTAATTAATTCTACTCTAACCCATATCGGTGCTCAATACTACTCCCAAAAATACTTTTATAGCTCATACTTAAGGACTTGGAATTCTTAAAATCTGCTTTTTCAGGACTTAGCCCAACTACTACTTAGCTTTCTCACCTAAGTTCTTTAACTTAACTAAAAACTAGTATCAACTCAAGTGATTCAAAACATGTTGGCTTTCTCAGCTAATATGCAAGAACGCGTTCTAAAAAATGTATTTCTTGAATCTAGCTTAAAAAGGTACTCATACTAGTCTTTCTTTTCTTGAAATAATATCAAGATTTTTCAAGAAACTCAGCAATAATAAATATTGGTCATCAATGAATATAAATTGGATGATAATACTTTAATTTCACAATATAAAAACCAAGATCATAACATTCATCACGATATCTATGGAAATTACCATGAAAATTAACATGTTTTACAAAGTTTATAGGAATTTAATGTCAACAAATACTTGAAAGTTCATGGGTGAAAACTAGCTTCTATCCTTAGAGATATTCTTGAAATCTATAGTTTTAGGGTGGCCTACATACCTTGGAAAGAACTATGAGTGAATTGGAGGAATTTTCTTGAAGAATTGGAGAGAAATCTTTGACTTTCTTTACGCTTGAACTTTTCTTAGAATGATTTTTGAATGAATGAATATGAAAAAGAAATTTTTGGACCTTAATATGACTTTAAACGTTTAACTTAAGATTATGGGGTGTGGGAAAGGTTGAAACTACCCTTCCCCATTAAAAGAAGAAAAATCGCTTCCTCCTGCACTAATGTGCAATGCACACTGGTGCATTATTACACATTTTTGCAAATTTCTAATTTTCATCAAATTTTAGTAAAACCCAAGTCTGGTTCTGCATCCTCTCTGCATCGCAGAAGGGGCGCGGTAATCTCGCTATTTTTTATTTTTTTGGAAAAATTAATTCACATTTTTTGTGCTAAAGTCGAGTCAAGACCATTTTACGACTCAATTTTTCGCACTGATCGTAAATCTGGTCTCGGATTTGCAATTGGAGCATGGGAAGACACGTTACGAGCAAGGTCAATTCTAGGAGTATTTTGGTGTTTTCATCGGGTTTTACAATTTATCCCCCTTGGGATCATTCATCCTTGAATGATAATGATACGAGCCAAACTAGCTCAGATCACAAGATTTTTCGAACTTACAAACACAAATCTTCAAGATAGTTTTATGGAAGTTTACCTTTAAGATCCTCATTTAGGCCTACGAATAAGTGTTGATACTTGGACTTCATGTCCTCTTCTGCTTCCCATATGGCTTCTTCTACGAATTAGTTTCTCCACAAAACTTCACTAAAGCAATCTCCTTGGTCCTCAATTTATGAACTTACCGGTCTAATACTTGCACTGGAATCTCTTCATATGACAAATTGTCCTTAATCCCCACACTTTCAACCGGGATCACTAGAGAGGGATCTCCCAAGCACTTCTTGAGCATGGTAATATGAAATACTGGGTGTATAGCACTTAATTGTTAGTAACACTAACGCGTAAGCAACACTACCCATTCTTCTCAGAATCTGATAAGGCCCAATATATCTTGGACTGAGCTTCCCCTTCTTCCCGAATCTCATATCTCCCTTCATTGGAGATACCTTAAAGTACACCCAATCGCCTACCTCAAACTCCAAGTCTCTTCTTCTAACATTTATGTATGACTTTTGTCTACTCTGAGCTATCTTGAGCCTCTCCTGGATAATCTTCACCTTTTCCATAGCCTGATGGACTAGATCAGGTCCTATCAATCCTGCCTCATAACCTTCAAACCACCCTATGTGTGATCTACACCTTCTCCATAAAGAGCCTCATATGGTGCCATCTATATGCTGGCCTGAAAACTATTATTATAAGAGAACTTAATCAAAGGTAAATGATCATCTCAGTTACCTTTAAAGTCTATCACACACGCCCTCAACATATTTTCCAAGGTCTGTATAGTTTGCTCTGTTTGCCCGTCTGTCCGTGGGTGGAAAGTTGTGCTAAGATTCACCTTTGTACCAAGACCGTTCTGAAAGGACTTCCAAAACTGTGACGTAAACTGAGATCCTTTGTCTAAAATAATGGATATAGGGACCCCGTGCAAACTAACAATCTCCTTTAGATAAAGTCTGGAATAATCCTCAACTATATCAGTCATTCTGTCTACTATGACCCATATCGAATCATGTTGTCTACGGAATCGAGGTAAACTTGTTACAAAGTCCATGTTAATCATCTCCTATCTCCATTCTGAAATATCTATGTTTTGGGCTACACCACAAGGCCTTCCGTGCTCAACCTTAACTTGCTGGCAATTTGGGCATCTAGACACAAACTCTGCAATGTCCTTCTTTATACCACCCCACCAATAGACTTCTCGCAAATCTCTATACATCCTTGTTGCAACAGGGTGGATAGAGTATCCGGCATTATGAGCCTCATCCAAAATCCTATCTTTAAGGCTGTCAACACTTAGCACACACAACCTGCCTTGGTATTTAAGGACACCATCTCCCCCTTTTGAGAACACCAATACTTTCTGCTTTTGAACATCTTCTTTCGATTGGAAAAGAATGAGATCTCGGTCTTGTTTTTCTTTCACTTCTACCACCAAGGATGACTCTGACCCATTTCTGACAATGGCCCCACCTTCGTCAGAATCTACAACCTACACCCCCAACGGGCTAGTCTGTGAACTTCCTTAGCTAACTCTTTCTTTTCATCCTCAATATGGGTTGTGCTCCTCATGGTCACCCTACTAAGAGCATCGGCAACTACATTAG
Organism: Solanum medicagineum; assembly: GCA_026153255.1. Taxonomy (NCBI): domain Eukaryota; kingdom Viridiplantae; phylum Streptophyta; class Magnoliopsida; order Solanales; family Solanaceae; genus Solanum; species Solanum medicagineum. Next base: position 12,126 of record JAPFFP010094900.1, on the reverse strand, counting down.
CTTTACCTAGATGATAGAGGATACTCGTATCATAGTCTTTCAGTAGCTCCAACCATCTTCTCTGTCTCAAAATTCAGCTCCTTCTGGCCAGACATATACTGCAAACTCTTGTGTTCCGTGTATACATCCACATGCCCACCATATAGAGAGTGTCTCTAGATTTTTAGAGCAAACACCACCACAATAAGCTCAAGATCATGAGTTAAATAATTCTTTTCATGAATCTTAAGTTGTCTGGAGGCATATGCTATCACCTTGCCTCCCTGCATCAGTACACAACCCAAGTCTACTCTGGAAGCATCACAATAAACTACAAAATCATCAACTCTATCTGGTAGGGATATGACCGGAGTTATGGTTAGCCTAGTCTTCAACTATTGGAAACTCTTCTCACAAGCTTCTGACCACTTGAACTTAGTCTTCTTCTGTGTCAGCGTAGTCTAGGGGTATGAGACAGAAGAAAACCCCTCTACAAACCATCTATAGTACCCCGCCAAGCCCGAAAAACTCCTTATCTCTGTGAAGGTTGTGGGCCTTGGCCAATTCTTTACTGCCTCAATCTTTTAGCAATCAACTTGCATACCCCTAATCGCTTACCGGAATAGCCGGGGGTACTGCTTCCCCTAAAATCTTATCGCTTACGGACGACTCTCCTTTGCACGGAGGAAGGGAAGATAATGACATTGAAATAACAGCGTATTCTTGACAAGATCCAATCAGATTAAATCCTATAAATGATTTAAATGATTGTTCGGATATGTCATGGAATTTTTTTTGAAAGACAAGAATCAAATCTTTTTATGTGGTGGAACAAAATATCTCTCATATACCCCTCAAATAAATTTGTTTTTTCGTTTCCAAAGAAATGTGACACAATGTGCCCAGAAATACCACAGATGCCAACCAAAACTCACATATAGAAAATTTAACATATAACTATTGATCCTTAATGATTTGAAGGATGACTCTAAGATGGTCTGCATGCTCCTCCTTATTATGGGAGTAGATCAGAATGTCATCTATAAACACAATGACGAACATATCTAGGTATGGCCTCAACACCCTTTTCATAAGATCCATGGAAGCTGCTGGTGCATTTCTCATCCTGAAGGACATGACCAAAAACTCGTAATGGCCATATCGGGTTCTGAAAGCTGTCTTAGGAATGTCTTTCTCTCTAGCTTTAAGCTGATGATACCCAAATCTGAAACCTGTCTTGGAAAAACAGGTCGCACCCTGAAGTTGGTCGAATAAGTCATCAATTCTAGGAAGGGGACACTTGTTCTTAATGGTGACCTTGTTCAACTGACGGTAATCTATGCACATTCATAGAGAACCTTCCTTTTTACGCATGAAAAGAACTGGAGCACCCCAAGGGTGAGACGCTTGGTCTAATGAAGCCCTTATCTAAGAGATCTTTCAGCGGCAACTTTAACTCTTTTAACTCTATTGGAGCCATACTATATGGAGAAATAGATATGGGCTGGGTAACTGGAAGAATATCTATCCCAAAGTGTATCTCCCTGTAAAGAGGGACTCCGGGAAGATCCTCAAGAAAGACTTCTGGGAACTCATTCACAATTGGGACAGATTGAAGAGATGGTGCCTCGGCACGAGAATCCTGAACTCTGACTAGGTGGTATATACACCCCTTGGAGATTAACTTTCTAGCTTTGAGATTTGAGACAAACTGACCCTTAGGAATTACTGAGTTACCCCTCCACTCTAAGACTGGTTCATTGGGGAACTGAAACTTGACAAATCTGGTTCTTCAATCTATGGAGGCATACCCTGTATGAAGCCAATCTATGCCTAGGATGACATCAAAATCCAACATGTGTAACTCCACCAGATCAACTATAATAGTCTTATGATAAACTGAGATTGGACAACCCCTATAAATTCTTTAGGCTAATATAGACTCTCTCGTAGGAGTAAAAACACTGAAAGGCTCAAGAAGGCATTTTGAGTTGACCCCAAACTTCGTAGCTACATATGGGGTCACAAATGACAATGTGGCTCCTGGGTATCATAATGCATAGACATCATAAGTAAAGATTTTGAGCATACCCGTAACCACATCTGGTGAGTTCTCCTGCTCCTTTCTGGTGCCCACGGCATACAAGCGGTTTGTGCCCCCGCTTGTTCCTGCTATAGTGCCCCTGTAAGGAGGCTTACCTAGCGGTGCTGAAGAAACTGTCTGTGATCTGTTACCTCTTATATTCTACTTCCCCATAGGGCAATCCTTCAAGAAATGGCCCACCTGACCATATTTGAAGCAACCGTTTATGCCCAAAAGGCACTCTCCAGGGTGAGACCTACCATACTTATCAGAAGTAGGATAATGGTTCGCTCCTTGAGCTATGCTACCCTGTGACTGGCTACCCGGGAACCTGCGAGGCTATGAACTCTACTCATACCTGAATCTCGGTGCAGGCGTACTAACGGACGAAGGTGCTGGTTTAGCTGTCTTAGGCTGAAAAGATGAGTGACCCCCACCTCCAGTCCCTCTCTTGCCTGACTCCTGGCCTGATGTCTTGGCCCTCTTGTTCCTGAAATCCTCCCTATCCGGCATCTTCTCCTCCTCTACCTAGTGAACATATGTCATCAAATAGACTATATCCATATCTCTAATCAACATCGCATTCCTGGCCTCTTTTTTAGTCATTTGAAAGAGCCCAGACACAAAGAGATCCATCCTAGTATGCATGTCTGCCACCATAGACGGAGAGTTAACGGGACAATTGAGTAAACTTGAGGTTGTACTCCCGTACACTCATGTTCTCCTGCTTTAGGTTCAGAAACTCCCTTATCTTAGCATGCCTCATCTCCTTGGCAAAGTACTATCCCAAAAAGGCCTCCTTAAACACCGCCCAACTAATAGCTGGCGCCCCATCTTCCTTGCTCCCTTTCCACTGATCAAACCAGAGCCTAGCTACCCATTTAAGCTGGTAGGCACCTAACTCAACCCATTCAACATCAACAATACACATAATTTGAAACACCTTATGCAACTCCTCAATAAAGTTCTCAGGATCCTCTTTCACATTGGACCCAGTAAATTTTGGTGGGTTCATCCTCAGGAACTCACGAACTCAGGCGGTATCCGATCCGTCATTCCTACCATCTCCCTGACTACCTCCCTGAGTAGTGACCGCATGAGCCAAAGTCTGGATGGCTTGGCGAAGCTCGGCATTGGAGATATCTGCTTGTTGTGGTTGCTCCACATGCACAACTGGACCTCTAGGTTCCTCCGGAATTCGACCAAGCTAGTTTACGTTTCTCCTAGCTGGGCACCCTCTGCCCCTTACTGGTACGTTACCTCTGCGAGGAGGCATGATTTGAAAAACATGGCATGAACGCATAAGTTAGAAGGGACTTCACAGAGATACACTTTGAAGGACAAGACAAAGAATGACAATTAATGATGACTCTTCCTAATGTCCTGTAGCCTCCCTATTATAGATATGGCGCGCTTCACACCCATAATACGGACTCTACTAGACAAGGTTCCATACACTCCCTAGGACTCTTGAACTTTGTGCTCTGATACTAAGTTTGTCACGCCGCGAGCCTACACCCTAGACGTGGCCGACACTCGAAAACCATTTTTGGTCCCAGGTGAACCACTTGGCCTGCCTACAAACTCAGAGGAAGACTTAAATGATAGTGGAAAAGGGCTGTGAAAGTAACAAACTAAACCAGAATGATCTGTATAAATAACCGTAACAGTTCACAACCAACAACTGAAATAACTTTAGCTAGAATATTGACACGTAGTCTATGGAACCTCTACTGTAACTATTTGAAAAGACTACTGGTACAGGCCCCAAGTAGCCAGAACTTAAAAAAAAAAAGTTGAAAGGGAACATAAGAACTCAAGAGCCTCTGACTGAGAAGAGGCCTCACCGATTTGCTGGAAGCTGTCCAGTCCTCAATGAAGCGGTTGTGAGGAGCTCTGTCACCTGCGTCTGCATCATAAAATGATGCAGGTCCTAAGCACGTTAGTACGTGAAATGTATGGTATATAAGATGGCCAAAACAGTAACTCGTGATACATAACATTTCTCAAAATGAATATAAACATAGCTCAAATAGAGTAACAATAATGATAAATACTTTATATGCTAAAAGTAACATGCTAAAAACTAGTAAGTAAAACATAATTTCTTAGCTTGGAGAGTTTCTCTAATCGACAACCAGCACTATGAGCTTTGTGGTGATACAACGTCTTTTCCATGTTGCCAGAGGCGTCCCATACTTTGCCGGGGTAGGAAACGAAGAACTAGGGGAGTGGATCCATCCCAAAACTAGGCCATCTCAGTGGCTAATGAGGTAGATACCGTGGAACAATCCTATCCTATGTTGGCTATATAGTTTATGAGTTCGAGTAATTAATTCTACTCTCACCCATATCAGTGCTCAATACTACTCCGAAAAATACTTTGATAGCTCATACTTAAGGACTTGGAATTCTTAAAATGTGCTTTCTCCGGACTTAGCCCAACTACTACTTAGCTTTTTCATGTAAGTTCTTTAACTTAACTAAAAACTAGTATCAACTCAAGTGATTCAAAACATGTTGGGATTCTCAGCTAATATGCAAGAACTCATTCTAAAAATAATGTTTTTCTTGAATCTTCCTTAAAAAGGTACTCTTACTAGTCTTTCTTTTCTTGAAATAATATCAAGATTTTTCAAGAATCTCAGCAATAATAAATCTTGTTCATCAATGAATATAAATTGGATGACAATACTTTAATTTCACAATATAAAAACCAAGATCATAACATTCATCACGATATCTACGAAAATTACCATGTAAATTAACATGCTTTACAAAGTTTACAGGTATTTAATCTCAACAAATACTTGAAAGTTCATGAGTGAAAACTAGCTTCTGTACTTAGAGATATTCTTAAAATTTATAGTTTTAGGGTGTCCTTAAATACCTTGGAAAGAACTCTGAATGAATTGGAGGAATTTTCTTGAAAAATTGAAGAGAAATGTTTGACTTTCTTTAAGCTTGAACTTTTCTTGGAAGGGTTTTAGAACGAACGAATGTGAAAAAAAGTTTGGACCTTAATACGACTTAAAACGTTTAACTTAGGATTATGGGGTGTGGAAAAAGTCAAAACTACCCTTCCCCATTAAAAGAATAAAAATCGCTTCCTCCTCGCGCACTAGTGTAGTATTACACGTTTTTGCAAATTTCCAGTTCTCGTCGAGTTTTAGAAAAAACTCAACTGTGGTTCCGCATCCTCTCCACGTCGCGGAAGAAGCACGATAATCTCACTGTTTTTTATTTTTTTGGAAAAAATTAATTCACTTTTTTTCACATTAAAGTCGAGTCAAGACCATTTTCCGACTCAGTTTTTCACACTGATCACAAATCCGGTCTCGGATTTGCAATCGGAGCATGGGAAGACACGTTATGCACAAGGTCAATTTTAGGGTTATTTAGGTCTTTTCACCGGGTGTTACAACTGGCAACGGACTAACCGCGAACTTTTAAGCGACAAATATAATAGCTCAAATGATGATTTTTTTGTGACAAAATAGCGGCAAAATTTCGTTGCAAATTTATTCAAAATGAATGAATTATGAAATTAGCAACAAACTTTATAATATAACGACGGATCAGTCTGTTGCTAACAAATGGCGACAGAAATTGTTCGTCTCTAAGATATCACTAAACTTGCAACGAAACTTATTATTTCATCACTAAGACATTAGCAACGAGCGAAATAGCAACAACCAATATTCCGCATCACTAATCAGGTATAGCGACGAAATATCACAAATTAGCGATGGATTTCATCCATTGGTAAATGCTATTTTTTTTTGTAGTGATGTTTTTCATCGACATTATCCAACAAATAATTGATATGATATCCATCGGGTATTTCACTTAACTTGCTCCTATTATTCCAGTCTAGAGGAAATTGTAGTATATTTCCTTAATCATGGTAATTTCTCTGTTGGCAATGAGCTTATCACATGTAGTAATAACCTGGAACGAAAAAGTTCGAATAGTATGGGCCAAAATATTGCTGTTTAGGGGCCAAAATGATGTCTTTGGTGTGTCCACAAAGATTCTATTAAGTGTGATATGCTAAATTTATTGGTTAAGTTTAATTTGTTTGTCTCAATGAACATATATATCACCTTGACAGATATGTCAGCTACAAATTCCTTTTCACCAACAAAGTTATTGTAGGTAAAAATAAGATGGGGAAGTGAATTAAAAAAGACTTTTGAGAGTTCGAATAAAAAAAAGGAGACACAAGTCTAAAGAATGTAGTAAAAGGGACTTTTTTTAATGTACATTATATTTATTTAACAATTAAATTTTATATACTCTATAGTTTAGGTATTTGCACAAAGACCTAATATATAAAAGACAAAGGAAAAGGGGAAAATGCGACTGATCATCTAACCAAATATCTTCTTCTTCCTCTTCTTCTCTCTTTCTTTTTTTTGAAAAAACTTAATCACAACACATTATATTCTTTGAAATACTTGATCTTCTCAAACTAGGGTTTATTCATGTTATTTTTTCTTTATCGTTGAATCATTTTTTTAATGTATATTTATTCTTTATTTGAGCATTACCTTAAGAAGAATAAATAGGAAAGTATATTTCTGTGAACTTAGGAAATATTCTGAAAAAATTTTATGTAAACAACTGATCCTTCTAAATTTTTGCTAAACAACGTGTAATTTTTTTTAATAAACAACCTATAGTTGTTTTAGTAGCCGTAAAATATTTATACAAACACTAAACATTTACATATTGTTTAAACAATCATATGACGTTTACATATATTGGCATATGTATATTAAGGATTTGGTGTTTAAACAACGGTATATTGTTTAAACAACTGTATGGTGTTTACATATATTCACATATGTATATTAAGGATTTGGTGTTTAAACAACAGTAAGTTGTTTAAACAACTGTATGGTGTTTACATATATTCACATATGTATATTAAGGATTTGGTGTTTAAACAACGGTAAGTTATTTAAACAACTGTATGGTGTTTATATATATTCGCATATGTATATTCACAATTTGGTGTTTAAACAACATTATATTGTTTAAACAACAATATGATGTGTACATATATTTACATATGTATATTAAGGATTTGTACCATACAAACATATTCCATGTAAACAATCATACTTTGTTTAAATAATCACATGATGTTTATATTAACTGTTTGCCCTTTACTAATATATTTTATGTAAACAATCATCTTTTGTTTAAACATCCACTTGTTGTTTATATAAAAAAATTATTATACTAATTATAATATTGTTAATATTTTTAATATATATACTTTTGTAATACTTGCAGGTATTGTGATAATTAATGGAGGATCAAATACTTTTAGGAGTTGATTTACATGGTGAATGGAGAGAGATCTATAAAAGTTAGTTGGAAGTTGAAGGGTGGTCGTATAATTCCGATATGGATGAGGAAAGATATTACATATGATGGGTTTGTTAATATCATCATTGCTAGGTGTAAGTTAAACTCCTAGCCAAAGAATCTTTCAAAAACTTATATGCTCAACATTGTTGCATCTCAAAGAGCTCCTTATTCTAAAATAAAGGATGATGATGATTTGCATTTTTATTTATCTCATTTTGATAAAGCTGGTTTTCTGCCTATTCCTAGGATAAATGTGATTGAAATTGAGCCTTTAGAACTTCCTGGATCTAATGAAACGATTGGAGTATTTTCAGAAGTTGCCAACAATATAGTTAAGCGAGAAGAAGCTGTTAAATTTTTTGAATTTGATTGTAAACCAGCAGGAGAAGCTACTTCAGATGTGTCCCAATTTGATCACAATATCATAGATATAGAAGAAGTAGAAAAAACAGTTGAGGAAGCAACAAATATACAGTTACCTAAGTTTAATTATAATACCATAGGAATTGAAGGGGCAAAAGATAAAAGTGCAGCATTCTCTCAAAGGGATGAAGGCTCAACTTAAAGCTACCACAGTTATGAAGACGGGATGGAATTCTTTAAGGGTTTAACTTTTAGAAAGAAACATGGATTGACAGTTCCATTGAAGCTTGCTGCTGTGAAGAATAATTTTTGTTTTGGGTATGTCAGAAACACAAAGAAATTCTACAATGTCAAATGTGCAGACAAGAATTGTAAATGGCGACTGCGAGCTGTGAAGTTTAAGGGTGTCAATAGATTTTGTATAATTAAGTATAACAATATGCACACATATGGAGTACAACATTTGATAAGTCATCATAGATATGTATCAGCTGATGTCGTTGCTAAATACATTAAAAATGCATTTGTTGAAGGAATAGGCCTATCTACAAAAGATATCAAGAAAAAAATTCATATAGAATTAGGATGTCAAATCAGCTACTAGAAGTGCTTGATGGGTAGTCGAATTGCAAAGTCCTTGACAAATAGAACTCCAAAACATGGATATGCAGTTATAAATAAATATCGTTATATGATTCATGTAGTAAATGAAGGAAGCAAGACAGATTTGAAGGTTGATGATTCTGGAAGGTTCCTATATTTTTTTAGTGTCTTATGGAGCTTGGATTGATGGATTTGTTTACACAAGAAAAGTTTTAGGTGTTGATGGAACACATTTGACTGGAAAGTATGGTGGAGTGTTGTTGTTCGTTGTGGCATAGGATGCACAAAATCACATCATTCCTGTGGCATTTTGTGTAGTTAATTCAGAATGTGATGCGTCTTATCAATACTTTTTTAGACAATTGCTTGAAATTGTTCCCAACACTGATGAGCTGTGCATTATTTCAAATCGACATCCATCTATTAAAAAAGTTGTTTCAGACATTTATAGTGAAGCTCATTATGGAGTTTGCATGAGACACCTTGATTAAAGTATTTGCAAAAATTTTCACTGTGGAGATTAAATTTTTTATGATGCAGCAAAATCATATCGAATAGATGATTTTAATAATAATTTTCAACAAATCAAGGATTTAAATATTGGGTTGCTGAATATCTTGAGGATGTTGGTTTTGACAAATGGAGTAGAGCATATTTTCCTAGCAACAGGTACACATAAACAATTTGTAATTGTTTAAACAAATACTATTTGCTTAGACTAAACAACAAAAACTGGTTTAAACACTCTCTATTTGTTTATAGTTATGATTCTTAGCTAACATATATATATATATTTGTTTCATGTTTCAGATATGATGTGATGACCACTAATATTGCAGAGTCGATTAACTCAATGTTTTTGGAGGAAAGAGAGCTACCTACTATTGCTCTATTTAATTTCATAAATAAAAGATTTTCTCAAAAGTTTCATGAGAGACATGTAGAGATGGACAACTAAACAACCATTTGTGTTCCTTGAGCTGAAAAAAATAATGAAAAATATGAAGATCGGCAATACACTTTTGGCCCATCAAATAAATATTTACACTTTCAATATTGTTGGTCGTGGTGCAGTGGCAATGGTTGATCTAGGCAATAGAACATGTTTGTATAAAGAGTTTGACTTGGACAAAATACCTTGTCCACATGCTATTGTAGAAATAAGAACTCAATTTGGAGATGATTATGGAATAAGAACTTATGACTTTGTTTCTCCATATTATGAAGCAAGGACATATAAACAAGCATATGAAAAGTCAATTCATCCAGTGCCATCTGAAGAATTTTGGAAGCTTCCTCCAAAGCTTTTAGATAGTAAAATACCTTTGTCACGACCCAATCCTAGGATCTAGATGTGACACAGCAAAGGAGGAACCCGAAGGAAACCATAAATAAGCCTCTCGTCTTATCATTACACATCATTGATCATGGAAGTACTTAAATGATATGCGAAAGTAGAAATAGGGCAATGGGACTAAGGGAAAGCTTGCATAACATCACAATCAAGAGAAAAAAGAGTCAAAGCTCATATCATAGGTACATAGCATGTCCAACAACACCTCTACTATATAGATAGAGCGGGGGTAGACAAAGTAACCGGACTCACCCTCATGGCTAAAGTTAACAATAAAGAAGAATATCTTAGTACATAATAAGAGAAACTTATACTAAGGTCCCCGAAGTGGAGGACTCATCAACTAACTTGAGTAGTACAGGACTAGCCACATGGATGAGAAGGATGATCAACTTGAGCACCGGTTCCTACATGGTGACATCATGTAGGCATAGAGTATGCGTTAGTACGTTTGAATGTACTAAGTATGTAGGATGCAATGCAACAATAGAAAGGCATCATAATCAAAATGCATAGAGATAAGCAATGGATAACATAGTAGTAATATGGCATGCATGATTAATGCTTAAGTAAAACATGTTTACATAGAATAGAACATATGTGTAAGAAGAGACCATTCCTATTAGTGGGTTATCACACCCTACCACCCTTGGTGATTGAGGTACAAACCCCATCAATAGGTTGGTAGATCGCCGCACCCTGCCACCCTTGGTGCCGGAGTACAAACCCCCCGATAAGTTGATGGGTGCGACGATCCACCAATAAGGTTACCCGGTGCATAAGCCCCCGGTAAGGCATGGTCACATTCCAACACTACATAGAGAGCACCCTAAACATGATTTACTTCATCATCATTTCATTATATCATTATCATATACAATCATCATATAGTCATTCATCTCATAAGACATGCATTAGACCTTCAATTCCTCGAGAAATCATAACCAAACATTTTATCAAACACTTAGAGGGCGTGTAGTGCTAGTAAAAAATAATGCAATTCAAGAGTGAAATCATACTAGAAAATTCAATGTAAAATCTTCAATAGATACTTCGTAACACCCTCAAGCAATTTACATCAAAACCTTTCACCAAATCCCACAACAAACCTTGGTTTCATAACTCAAAACATAGCAAAACAGTTACAATTTTAAAAGTTTCAATATAGTGTGCAGTGATTTTCATAATAAGATAGATGCAATTGCAAATCAACTTTAAATCATGCAAATTAGAGTAAAAGGAGCTTGAGTATCATGGGTGAAAGGAACCCATGAAAGAAACCCACATACCTTAGCTTTGGAGGAACTCTTGATGAAGATTAGAGATGGAGACTTCAAGCTTGAAAGAAATCCTTAGTTCCAGATGAGGGTTTGAGACTTGAGTTTAGGAGTAAAATATTGGCTAAGTGTTTGAATGAGTATTGGGCAATGTTTAGAATAATATGAGGGTGAAAAATGGTTAACTATAGGCATTTTCATGTTTGGGAACACTTAGGCCCAAGACTTAAAAGTCTTGTACCGAAGTCAAAACTAACCAAAATTTTACACTAGTGCGCGCCCGTGGCGCAGAAAGCTCTCTAGAATTTGCATTTTGTGAATTTTGAATTTTGATATGATTGCTCTAAAATCGGGAGTAGACCCCTTTTTCCCCTAATTTTGACACCCTGAACAAGAATATGAAGTCAGATTTCTAATATTACACACGAATTTTAAGATATATGGAAATTACAATTTTGGTTACTTCCGAGGCACATTTTCTGTAAAGACCTAGCCCAACACTGTGAAGTATTGTCCGCTTTTGGATACCAGACCCTCAACATATAGCCCAGGAACTCCCCCTCATTTTCCGATGTGGGATTCGCCTAAGTGAGCTACAAGCATTATGTATCGCCGTTTCTGCACTACTCTGTAAGATCTGACCCCACACGTGCATATATTGTCCGCTCTGGCCCCCCAGGGCCGCACGGTTTTGTTCTTCCCAGGCAAGCCCGGGAAAACGCGTATACACATGTAAGGTTCCAAACTCAATATATAGCCCAGAAACTCCCCCTCTTTTTCCGATGTGGGATTTGCCAAAATGAGCTACAGGCGTTACGTATTGCCGTCCCTGCACTCACCCACCGTAGGAACTCAGCGTCCTCGCTGAGGTTTGTCCCACCACCGTACTAGCAGAGAGTCGGCTCTAATACTACTCTGTATTTCCAGTTCTGAGATCATCAAGTCCTATAATACAGATCCAGCAAAAAGATTTAGACTGCAGGAATTACATAAACTCTAGCAATAATTCCAGGAAATCACTCAATCTAATGGAATATCCACAACTGACATTCCATACTTTACAATATTAATCTTCAAAGCACTAC
>JAPFFP010094890.1:0-20427 GCA_026153255.1 Solanum medicagineum | reverse complement strand
ACCAATACTTGGTAATACCATCATGCAATATACATCAAATCCCTTCATCAAAACTCAAGATGGATCTAAGATTCATAGCTCAAAACATGCTTAAATAGTCACACTTTTACAAAACCCCAACTTATTTCATAGTGAAATTCATAGTAAATAAGACCCATAAGTAGATAAACTTAAAAACATGAGATTTATGTACAAAGGAAGCTTGGGCACCATGGGTGAAAGGACCCAATGGGTGAAATCCACATACCTTGACTTTGGAGAATTCTTGATGAAGATTGGAACTAGAGACTTGAAGCTTGAGTAAAATCCTTAAGATCTGGGTGAGATTTGAGACTTGAAATTTGAGATTTGAGACTTGTTATCCATAAAGATAACAATGAAATTCGTCAACCCAAATGATGTAACCAAGAAGTCATAATGTTGGTACCTTGTTCAAAATGTCAACTTTGGAATATCACTCTTCTTCACCATAAATTGGTGATACTCAGACCGAAGATCAATATTGGAGAAATAACTAGCACCTTGAAATTGGTCAAATTGATCATCAATCCTTGGAAGTAGATAATTATTTTTAGTAGTCACCTTGTTCAATTGCCAATAATCTACACACATCCTAAGCGAACTATCTTTCTTCCTTACAAACAATACAGAAGTACCCAATGGAGACACAATAGGCCTTATAAACCTTTATCAAGCAAATCTCTTAATTGCTCCTTTAATTCCTTCAATTCTACTGGGACATTCAATATGTAGGAACAGAAATTGGTTGAGTATTGGGTAGAAGATTAACGCTAAAGTCAATTTTCCTTTCGAGAGGAACATCGGACAACTTATCAGAAAAGACATCGGGGTATCCATTAACTATAGGAACCGAATCAAGAGTAGAAACTTTGGAGTCTATATCCCTAACCCCGGACAACATGATATATTCATCCATTAGAAATCATTTTCCTAGATTTCATATAAGATATGAATTTACTCCTAAACACTGAATTTATTCCCTTCTATTCAAGAATAGGCTCATTAGGAACTTTGAATTTGACCCTATGGGTTGTACAATTAAAAGAGGAAGATATATCCAACTAATCCTACCAAGAATAACATCAAAATTGGTCATGTCAAGCTCAACAAGATTACATGGAAAAACTTTATGCAATACCGTAATAGGACGATTTCTATAAACTTTCTTAGCTACAACTGACTCACCAACCATTTATAGACCAAATATGGCTCTTTCAAGATCTTTGGAAAAAAATCAAACGTTATAAAAAAAAAGGAGTAACAAAAGGCATATTAGCACCAAGATCAAGTCACGCATATGAATCAAAGTTAAAGACCCGTAACAAATGCATAACCACATCAGCAAACTTCTAAACTTCTTGCCCAGTATGAAGAGCATAGGACCTTATGGAACTTACCTTCTTTGAGCCCCTTGACCTTGGGGTTTCCCTTCTTTCCCTTTAGTAGCGACATTAGGACACTCGACAATCTTATGCCCCATCTTCCTACAACCAAAGAAAGTATTAATACCTCTTAAGCAATCAGCCACATGGTTCCTCCCACAATTGGGACACCTAGGAGAAATAGAACCACCCTTAGCAATATCACCTTGTGCCTTAGAAGTAGGCACCTTAACCCCTTGGTTTGTACCCCCAGATGATCCTTGGCCTTGTTAAAAAATGGCCACCACTAGACTTTGCATAAAAAAAACCTCTATCAAATCTAGCCCTCTTGGACTCCCTTACTTTTCTTCTTTGAAACTTCTCACTCTCTGTTTGTTCGTCATGGGCCATAATTCTAGAAATATCCATCTCTTTGACAAGAAATGTTGTCTTACATTCCATCTTAACTAAATCAGACACAACCAAAATAAACTTGTTCAAACGGGCTCTAGGATCAGCTAAAGAGAAGGAGAATACTTATAAAACTTTGTGAATTTGAGCGCATACTCCCTCACACTTATAGCACCTTATTTCAAATTCATAAACTCTACCTTTTGATTCCATAGCTCAATAAGGAAAAAAAATTCAAGAAAAGTAGTGTTAAGGACCTCCGAATAAATAGGCCGTTCTTCAACATACCTTTTAAACTTCTATTGTGTAAACCAAACTTGAGCAAATCCCTTGAGTTGGTAAGCCTCCAACTTTGCCTTCTTCTCAGAAAAGACCCATAATTTTGTAGACCTTATCAACAAACTCTTGTGGGTACTTATGCACTTTGAAACCATGAAACTCCCGGGGGGGGAGGAGAGGATGGGAGGGAGGGGGGATTCATTCTAATAAAATCTCACCCTAGAAGCTAGGGTAGGAGTCTTTAGAGAAGCAACAACTTGGGACAACATAGTGAAAGCGACCCTAAACTCCTCATTAGTAACTTGATCGGCTTGAGGGTCTTGGAGAGCTTGAGGAGCCAGAGGGTTTTGTTCCTTATTAGTATCAACTCCTATAGGTAAAAGAGCACTTCATCGAGCCATTCACTAAAATTATCAAAGAGCATTAGAGGGTTAGAGTCTTGAAGGCATGACATAGACGCAAGGAAGATTTTCTAGATGTCCCATAGCCTCATATTCATGGATGTGACATACTTTATACCTAGGAATAAGACTCTACTAGACGTGATGTGTTGGACTCTCTAGGACGCTTTCAAATATTGTGCTGTGATACCATATTTGCCACAACTCAAACAAAGGGCCTAGTCATGACGTAGTGAATGTGGCACCGGAAGGTGCCCCATCCAAGCCTCTTGTTCATATTATAAGCATACATAAGGTAAATAAGCAATTTAAGAGTAATCAACTGGAACATATCATCTTAAGAGTCCCTATTTCCAATTAAAGGGAATTACATCAACATAGTGTCCAAAGCATACCTCTATATCATAGAACTTGGTAGGGAATAGAGCATAGTTTTAGAAATATAAAAGTCTTAGAAATATCATATAAGCAAGAAATATAAAGGTTTGTCCCTGAAGAATAGGAAATCACCAATCTTCAATAGCAATATCTAAAAGCTAGCCATAAAAATGAGGAGTAGAGTCGTCTCCTATGACATGATATATGCAAGAGTTTGTGTAGGTATGTTGGAATGTACTAAGTATGTGAGCATGCAATGCATCAATAGGCATCATACATAATAGCAATATGAATAGAGATAAGCAATAGAGCAAGGAAAAGATATGCATGAGCAATATGATATTTAAAATCATATATAGAAGCATCATAAAATATTTCGTATTCTAATAGATGTACATATGAAGGAATATGACCAACAACAACAACAACAACAACATACCCAGTGATATCCCACAAGTGGGGTCTGGGGAGGGTAGATTGTACGCAGACCTTACTGCTACCTCAAAGAAGTAGAGAGGCTGTTTCCTAAATCCCTCAGCTCAAAACCCATAAGCAGAAAAACTAGATATGACAAAATGAAATGTAAGGTAAGGTAAGGGAACAACAGGTGCGACTAACCATAAATAGCACATGACAGTAAGTAATTATGATAAAACTAACACATATGCGCCAGATAATGAAAAGAAAAAGGAATAATAATAGTAGAAAAAAGAATACAAGTGCTAATAGTAATAAGAAGAAAATGACTAAGGAGAAGCATAGGGAGAAGAAGGAGAAGAACTTAGCCTGCTACTCAAATTCGCAACCTCCACTTCTTTCTATCTAAGGTCATGTCCTTAGTGAGGTCAAGTTCCACCATATCCTGTCTGATCACCTCCCCACAGTACTTCTTTGGTCTACCTCTACCCCTCCGAGTAGCTCCCACAACCAACCTCTCGCACCTCCTAATAGGAGCATCGATGCCCCTTCTCTGCACATGTCCAAACCATCACAGTCTCGCTTCCCTCATCTTTTCCTCCACCGGGGCCACTTCCAATTTCTCCCGAATAGCCTCATTCCTAACCTTGTCACTTCTGGTGTGACCGCACATCCATCTCAGCATCCTCATCTCTGCGACATACATCTTCTGAACATGAATATTTTTAATTGGCCAACACTCAACCCCATACAGCAGCGTTGGTCTAACCACAACTCTGTAGAACTAACCTTTAAGTTTGGGTGGTATCTTTTTGTCACACAATACTCCAGAATCCAGCCTCCATTTAGTTCACGCTGCCCCAATACGTTGTGTGATATCGTTATCGATATCGCCACTACTCTGGATGATGGACCCCAGATACTTAAACTTATCCCTCTTGGTGATAGGTTGAGTGGCAAGCCTCACCTCAGAGTTTTCTTCCTCCTTCTCTACGCCGAATTTGCACTCCAAGTATTCAGTTTTGGTCCTGCTCAATTTGAATCCTTTGGACTCCAAAGCGTGTCTCCAGGCCTCCAACCGTTTACTAACTTTAGTCCGAGACTCATCAATTAATACTGTGTCATCTGCAAATAGCATACACCAAGGTACCTCTTTCTGTAATGATCACGTAAGCTCGTCTAACACCAAGGCAAACAAGAAAGGGCTTAGCGCAGAACCCTGATGGAGTCCCAACTTAACAGGAAAATACTAGGAATCTCCTCCCACCGTTCTTACCTGAGTTTTGGCTCCATCGTACATGTCCTTAATCAGCCTGATATAAGCCCAAGGGACACCTTTCGTCTCTAAGCACCTCCATAATACATCTCTTGGGACTTTGTCATACGCCTTCTCGAGATCGATGAACACCATATGAAGGTCCTTCTTACAATCCCTATATTTTTCCACTAACCTCCGAACCAGATGGATTGCTTCAGTCGTCGACCGCCCCGGCATGAAACCGAATTGGTTCTCCGAGGAATATGACCATAATCGACAGTAAGATCATGAAGACTATAACATGGAATCCTGATATTCCCTCTGTACCAAGCAAAACAAAAGTCTACTCTATTAAGGTAGACCTAATCCTCACCTCTGCCCTATCACAATGAGAACCCATCAATTGACCCCACCCACTATAATCTATCCTAGTATTGTGATTGTCCCTCATTAAAGCTAAATGGATCCATTAGGACACCTTAAGGCATATAAGCATAAACAAAAACATCATTCATGTAGTGGTACATAGTTATGAGATAATGGAATCTACCAATGCCCTTGGAGCTAAGTCATATCTTATGAAATACTTAATCATACATATACATAGACACAGACATAATGATAATTCATACTTTATTGAAATCATACTTTCATAGCTTGTAAAATAGACATCATGACCTCATCATACCATAGGAATAATTCATCTACATGACTTTTGGGTGTACTCCCCATCTTATCATCATCATCATAACCATTAGGGGCTTAAGTCACCCTTATCATTATATCATCATCATCATAACATCATAATTAGTATTATCATTCAAGCACACTTTGGCATACTTAGAATCACAATTCATGAAAATCATAGAATTGTCATGGGGAACTAGGTTCATGTGCAGATTCATGAGTAATTACATTAAAATAATTCAATTAGATTAAATTCATGCAAGAATCATGCAATTGAAATCACAATGAATCAGTTTTAAAGAAACACACATCAATTACAAAAATTATAATCATCATATACTTGAAATCATTCATGAAAAAATCATCAATTTCATGTAATTGACTTGAATGCATATTACGATAGATCAATAGTCAAAATCTACATTATATTTGAAGAATTGTAGTAGTAGTAGAGAAGATCCATACAATTGCATAATTTAATTAAGATAAAAATTAAGAATTTAGAAGGATCTCCATAGAAGAAAGGATTTTATGAATAAAAACTCACATACCTTACGTAACACCCCTCATGTTTTTGGACATGGAAAACTGAAAGATAGGGAATTTGATGATAGTCTGACCCTATGAGTCAGTTTTGGCCCGTAGAAGTAACCAAGGGTTATAGGTAGTCTCGTGGAGAGTGTCCAGGGAAAATGGAAAATTTGAAAATTGTTTGAGAGTTGATATACATAATACAAGATAGAATATATAAGGATCCATGAACCATCAATAGGTCTCATAAAAAGAGGCTTTTAGGAACCTAACTTTTCCAATGTCTGGAATCAATCCATAGAAGGGGTTATGGCCCGTAAGTGGAATGATGGGTCGTGCTACATATTTATGACTTAAGATGCAATTCTAGTAGCTAAACTTTTGTGACACTCAACTCCATGAGCTAACGTATAGACCATAGGTGCATTCATGACCCGTTAGAGAGGTTTCGTGGACAGCTCTGACAATTTTTAATAGAGGGTATATTTGACATTTTCAATTCATCTAATTCCTAAACTATGTCAATTTGACTACTGTAACTTTCTTAACCAACCTAACCTCTATTAAATCCGATTCCTAAATCATTTAAAGCCTTTAATTCCCAAATTTCTCTTAAGGATTCTCAATATTTCTCTTTGTAAATCAAGGGTTCTATTGAATCTAAAGCCTGGCGGTTTGATTAAGGATTTCCATATTTCTTCTTCAAATCTAAGGATTGTACTTTAGGTATGTAGGGATTCATTCATGGGTTAGTTTCATGCATGAAGCCCAATCCAAAATCATCTTTTTATCAAAATTTCATGATGAATTCTTATTGGCTTTTAAGCTATGATTCCTACTGCATGAATTATGATTCCTATATTATGATCATACTAATTATTCATTAATCATGATGAATTTTATGATGCATATATTTTTCTAGCAAAAGCATTTGGTTTTAAAGTATGCATAATTAGGGCTTAGTGATTTGATGTGGGCTCTTTCATTAATGATCTAATTTTATTTCAGTGGCATATTTTCTCTATGAATCCTACTCAATTACATGGTTTTGACTCAATTGTTCATGAACCCACAGTTAGCCCTACTCTATTATGATAAAGATATAGATTTTCATGATTATGATCTCAATTATGTATAAGCATGTTTTATGATAATGATGATGTTATGAAACCCATGATAATGCTCTGATAAAGATGGTGATGAAAATCCTATTATTTATGATGATGTTATAATTGGAATGTCTACCCACACCATGATGAAAGCAAAGTAGCTAGACTATTCTTAAGATATAGCATTTTCATGAAAGTTATGATGACTATTTACGAGATATGGAAGTACGATTTTAATGAAGTAAGATCTATGTTAAAAGGCTATATATATGCATGATTTACCTATTACATGGGATATGACTTAGCACCGAATGAGATTAGGGGTGGGGACTCAACCTAAAGGATCCTTAATGTAAAGCCTATCTCTCTTATAACTATGTTTCACCGAATGATATGTGCCTATATTGTATTATTTTAGTGGATACACATAAGTAAAGCATATGTCAAAAGGGAAAGGTTCCCATAAGGTTTCATGTTAAAGCACTCACCAAACCAGAAAAGGTATTTTAAGGTAAGGTATAGTCTATCCTGGAAAGGTAGGCTACTCTTGAACACGGTCCAGAGTCAATATAGGGATTCTATGTAATAGTCCACATGGTCTTATATGTCGGTTATGGTATTATTCTCACATATATAATGTTAAGATTATGAATGGATTTGATAATGCTTCTTCTAATTATTTTAAACTTTCATTCTTATACATATTATCCTTATTCTATTGATGATGATTATGCATGTTGATACTATTGTGTTGTTCTTTGATTCATGGCATACCTACAAACTTATTACATTTCATGTACTAACACGTACGACTTTGCCTATATGATCTAATCATGTAGGGTCGGACAACAAGGCGATTATTTCATTTCATAGCTAGATTTATATTATGAGCTTTAATTGGTGAGTTCCCATACTTCGGGAACAAGCCTTATGAGCTTTTCCTTTATGTTGAGACTTTATCATTTTATTCTTTTTATGTATATCTTGCGGATGAGTTAATGAGCTTTGTGCTAGTCCCCACTAAGATCTATAATGTAAAGGTATGATTTGGACCTTAATAGATTTACTTATATTCCTTATGGGAAAACTTTTATTTTGATATATACATCCGCAAGCTTATTCTCTTATGTATGCTTATATTATCTTATGAATGCTTATGATATGAACAAGAGGCTTAGATGAGATGCTTTTGAGTGTCCTATTTTCCGTGTCATGGCTTGGCCCTAGATCCAGATTATGACAAAAGTAGTATCAGAGCACAAGATTTGAAAGCATCCTAGGGAATCCAACTTGCCTCATCGAGTAGAGTCTTAATCATTGGTGTGAAGCACGCCACATCCATGAATATATGAGACGTTTTAAGAAAATGTTTGTTCTTTTGTATTCTATGTCAAGCCTTTTATTCTTTCATATCCTAATGCTTGTCCCTTGGTGTTTTCAGAAATGGCTCTAAGACATGCTTCATTGCAAAAGAAATGATGCTAATTTGAACCAAGATCCTCTGTCTCCCCAAGTTTCTCAAGTCCCTCAAGTACACCAAGTTTCTAATAATAAGTTTAGAGCCACAATTACCATGTTATCTTAAGTCGTTACTTCTCTAAAGACTCCTATTTTGGCTTCGAGGACAATCAATTTTTCTAAGATGTATCCCTTGGAGATTCATAGTGTGAAGGTGGATGAGGACCCATAAGAGTTCATTGATGAGGTATATAAGGTGGTGGAGATTATGGGGGTTACTTCAAAAGAAAAGGCTGAGTTAGCAGCTTATCAACTTAAGGGAGTTGCTCGAGTTTGGTTTACTCAATGAAAGTCTGAAAGAGTTGAGGAGATGTTTAAGGCCGTTTCTTGATTGTTTCTTCCAACTTTGAGCTAAGGAAGCTAAGGTAATGAAATTAATGAACTTGAAGCAAGGTGGTGTGAGTGTAAGGGAGTATGCCCTAAAGTTCACCAAGTTATCAAAATTTTCTCCTTCATTGGTATATGACTTTAAGGATCGTATGAATAAATTCAGTTTGGGTGTATCCAACTTGGTAAAGATGGAACGCAAGGCCTCCATGCTCATTAAAGAAATGGATATTTCTAAACTTATGACATATGCTAAAAAAGTGGAAAGTGAGGAACCTCAAAAGATGAGAACAAGCGAGTTCAGGAGGGCTCATTATGATAATGGGTTCTCATATGGTAAATTCAGTAGTGGCCAATTCCAATAAGGCCAAGGGTCTACTAAAGGTGCTCCTCAATGGTTTGACAAAGAGACAGAGACCAATCCTAAAGCTTAAGATGATGTTGGGAAAGGTGGTGCTATTCCTCCTAAGTGCCCTAGGTGTGGAAAGAATCATGTAGGAAAACGTTTGAGGGTAATAAATGGTTACTTTAGTTATGGAATAATAGGACATAAGATTACTGAATGTCCTAATATTGCTAATAAGGGTAAGTAAGGGCATCCACAAGGTCAAGTAGCTCAAATAGGGCAAGTGCAACAAGGTGCCCAAGCTCAAGGTGGTGGTCCATAGGGTAATCGATTCTATGCTCTTCTTGCTAGGCAAGAAGTTAATGAGGCTCCTAATGTGATTACCAGTATGTTAAAAGTCTTTGACTATGATGTGTATGCTTTGCTTGACCTCGGTGCCAAAGTGTCCTTTTTTACTCCTTATCTTGCCATAAAGTTTGATGTGTCTCCGAAAGTTTTGTTAGAAACTTTTTCTGTCTATACTCCTATTGGTGAGTTAATCCTAGCCAAAGTCTATAGAAATTGTCTCGTGTAAGTCTTATATAAATTCTTCCCATGTGACCTAATTGATCTTGATATGACTGATTTTGATGTTATTCTTGGTATGGATTGGTTGCATGCATCCGATGCTTCTATTGATTGTAGGATTCGTAAGGTAAAATTCCAAGTCCCTAATGAGCCTATTCTTGAATGGAAGGGAACCGATTCTGTGTTCAAATGAAAGTTGTATCTTATATGAAATCTATGAAAATAATTTCCAAAGGTTGTCTATATCATGTTGTCCGAGTCATGGTTGTTGCGTCTTATTTTCCTACTCTTGATTCAGTCCCCATAATTAATAAGTTCCCCGATGTCCTTTTCGATGACTTACCTGGTGTTCCTCTTGTAAGGGAAACTGACTTTGGTATTGATCTCTTGCCTGAAACTCTACCCATTTCTATACCTCTATGACGAATGACCTCCACAGAATTGAAAGAATTGAAAGATTTGCTTGTTAAAGGATTCATAAGGCCTAATGTGCCACCATGTGGTGCTCCTATATTATTTTAAGGAAGAAGGATGGTTCTCTTTGGATACACGTGGATTATAGGTAATTAAATAAAGTAACCATCAAAAACAAGTATCCTTTTCCAAGTATCGATGATCTAGTTGATTAACTACAAGGTGTAAGCTACTTTTTTTTGATTTATCTCTGGTCTGAATACCATCAATTAAGGGTGAAGGAAGATGATATCCCAAAGATGACATTTAGAACTCATATGGCCATTTTGAATTTTTGGCTTATGTCATTTGGACCTAACAAATTCTCCTACCACTTTTATGGATTTGATGAATAGGATTTCAAACCATACGTGGACATGTTTGTGGTGCTGTTCATAGATGATATATTGGCATACTCATGGGATGTAAAGGAGCATGAAGACCATTTGAGGATTAAGTTGCAAATGTTGAGGATAGACAACTCTTTACTAAGTTTAGCAAGTGTGAATTTTTGTTCAGAGAGGTGGCTTTTCTTGGTCACATTATTTTGGATGATGGTATAGAGTTAATCCAAAGAAAATGGAGGTTGCAAAAAATTGGCCTAGATTGTTGTCTCTATTCGATATTAGAAGCTTTTTGGATTTGGACAGATACTATAGAAGGTTTTTTGAGTGATTTTTCTCCATTGTTTTTCCTTTAACAAGGTTGACTCAAAAGAAGATGAAATTCCACTGGCCCGATGAATGTGAGAAGAGTTTTCAATTGTTGAAGGATCATCTTACTTCAACTCCTATTTTACATTACCTGGTGGTCTGGATGGTTTTGTTATGTATTGTGATACCTCATATATATGCTTGGGTTGTGTGTTGATGCAAGATGGAATGGTCATTGCCTATACTTCGAGGCAATTGAAAGTGCATGAAAGGAATTGAAGTTAAAGCAAAACAAGACATGGATCCTACCTTAGTTAAATTTAAGAAGTTGGTCGTCAATAAAATGGTAGGGGTCTTTTCACAAGGTGGAAATGGAGTATTACCGTTATTGATGTGCTATCAAAATATATCACTTTTGATGCTTAAAACATAGAATTTTGTGTGTTCTCAATGCAATGTTAGTAGGTTTGATGTGTTTTTGTGTTTGTTTTGCAAGATTTCAGGTTTGGCATTGATATTGAGTATAATATGCAAAAGTGGTTGATTTTGAGGATCCACGAGCCCTTTACGGGAGATGAAGAAGTTTTCGTGTGCAATTCCAGTGAAAGGTGGATTTCTAAAGATTGGTCTATGAACATGCAGATGAGTCGTGGAACACTTTACTAGTCGTAGATCAAGTCTCGTATCCTAGGGATAAGAGAAGGAGGACTTTCTGAAGTTTCATCATAAAAAATCCCATATAGGCCATAGAAACTTTTACAGCTGTAGAGGGGTTTTGTAGAAGCCAAGTCCAGAACTGAAGAAACAAAGTACAAAAGCTCGACTATGAGCCGTAAATCATTAATGGCCTGTAGAGCACTTGGTGAAGCCTGCCGACCCAATTATCCTATTGTGTTTTAGCTTTTTCTTTTAAACATTATAAAATAAGTTTTAGGTTATTTTTATTGAGGGGAAGGGGAACGAAAACAACAAGATACAATAGAGAAAATATTGGAGAGTTTGAGAAACACTTGTAAACTTTAATTTCATCTTCTAGTTACAATCTTGTGATTCTCATTAAGCTTTGGATTTTCTTATGCTTAATTCAATTATTTAAGTACTCTATCACGTTATTCAAATTCATAAGCCTTGCATTTACACAAACCATGAGTGGCGAAACCCACAACTAGGGTTGTGGGAACCATTAAGAACTAATAAGGTAAAATTGGATAATTCGTAATTCATAAAATGTCTACATGTGTGTATCAATTAACTCTCTTCGTTTTGAATGTTTTCTAATGGTGGTCAACATTAAAACCCACATAGTGTTACTGAATGGACCAAGGTAGTAATGAATAGGAGAAGAGATTAATTAACAGGATTCAATCAATATTTCTCATCTAATCAACCGAACTAGTCCAAGAGGAGGTTGTAGTGGGACAATAGGTAAGAGTAATGTCACGCTATGGGATGGACCAAATCACATAGTGAAATTCACCTGTCGCCTGGGCCAAAGGGTTTGGTGAACTTAACTTATCATTCTACATGTTACACACTAGAAAAAAATTTATTTATCCGGTGATACTAAGTTACGGAATCATGGGGAATACAATACCCTAGTTTCTCTCTATGTTGGTTTATTAAACACTTGTTTTAGTTTAGTATTAATTTCATTAGTTATTATCGAACCCCCTCCCTTTTAGGGAGATAAGTTGGTTAATAACCCAAATTCCAACATTGAATTGTTCTATCTCTACCATATTCCCTTGGGTTCGACCCTAACCTTGGTTAGGCTCTATATCATGACAACGACCGCTTTAGCCTAAAAAAGGAGGTGTATCTTGGACGAAATCAAGATTTTAGTGTCATTGCTGGAAATGTTAGACTTGTTTACTTAAAGTAATTTGAGATTAATCCTTATTTCCCTTATTTTACAGTTTTTGTTGTTTTTGTTTTTATAATTGTAGTGTATGCCCAACATGCAAATTCAAGGCATAACCTTGACTCCATTCAACCCAGAGATCCATAGAAGACTGAGAATAATGGCCTAAGATAACGTCAATAATGCAGTAAATGTAGCTCTCAATCGAAATGTGAATGTGAATTCCAACATTGAGAACCTACCTCCTCTTGAGGACATTGCTCCACAGACACATGACTTCAATGCCGAAGCTTATCAGTATAATCAATATCAACTGAACCCTATAGTTATAAAGGTGACTAGAGTTATTGTGTTACCATTACTATCAGCTGACATAAAGTTTGTGATTTTGAGTAGGTTACTTCAGATGCTGCAAAACCATGTGTTGTTCGCGGGCCTACTATCAGAGATCCTCAAAGACGTATACACAATGTTGTATTTCTTGTAAGAGTATGATGGAAACATAAAATCTGTCTACAAATGTTGTGGGACTTTGTGTCTTCCCATTATCTTCGACAGGGAATGCAACATTATGGCTATCTGAGCTCCCGCTGAGTTTGATCACTTGTTGGGTTGAGTTGCAGAGATCCTTTTTGGAGAGGTACTTCCTAAGATCGAAGAAACTCAAGTTGAAAAATTAGATCAACAACTTTGAGAAACTTCCTTGTGACTCGATCAATACTACGTGGGAGCAGTTCACTAAATGCTTGAGGAGTATCCTGGACCACAAAATTATTGATGACACCTTGGTAGAGATCTTCTACTGTGCCCTTGATGAGAATAGCCATGTATGTGCTGATACCATTACGGAGGGCATGTTCTTAGATCAACCATGTGTAAGGATTACTAAAAGGATGAAGAGAGTGGTCAAGACCTATTGTGCATAAGGGAAAAGAGACAAATCATCAACTAAAAATTCATGCGCTATTAGTATTAGTTCAGAGAAAGCTAAAATAAATGAAGAGATTATGCAAGAGTTTGCCTGAATCCATACAGGTATGGAAGTGATGATGAAGCAGAATCAGGAATGAGTTAATACTGTTGTTCATCAGCCTCCTCGAGCACCCATGTATGGTGATCCCTACTATGATGAGGACACTTGCTTAATTGCTGAAAAGATGGGGGGGTTTTTGGACCAACACACAAGGGTCCAACAAGGACTATTGGCACTAATGTGAAGGAAGCCAAGGTTGGAACTTTTATTGAGATAGAGCTTTCAGAGACAACCACGCAGGGTATTATGACAAGAATCAGGACCAAGACAAAGATGCAGACTGGGGCCACAGAGATGATTACAGAAATAGTCCTTATACACCACCATTCAACTGCAATATAGGTTCTAGTAGTTCTAGAGTAGAGGAGATGTTTGACCACCTATTGAAGAAAGCTAAGACACAAGATGTGTAACGATCCTAAAAAAGTGCCCGAAAATGTACCTCGGAAGTACCCGGAATTATGATTTCCATATATCTGAAAATTCATTCATTATTTCAAAATCTAACATCATATTCTTGTTGAAGGGGTCAAATTGAGTGGAAAATGGGTCTAACCCGAATTTTAGAGCAACCGTATCAAAATACAAAAATCGCAAAATAAATTATTTAAGAGGGCCAACTTTGAAGGGGCATATCTCTTAGCATACAAAGAAATGGGTGGACCACAACCTACAAAACTAAATCTATTTGAATTATCTTTCCAATTCATTTGGTTTCACCTCATTCCGAGTTTGGATGAATGATTTATGCCCATTTTCATAACTCGTTTGTGCAGAAAATGCAAATTTTGGTGGGGTTTTTGCGTCGCCTCCGCGACGCGCCCCTGTTGTTTTTCATGCCTGTTTTAATTGCTTTTGGTCCAAGACTTGTAAGTCTTGGGTCCTAAGGATTCCCACACTTGAAAATACATATACTTAGCCTTATTTCACCCTCATATCATCCTTAACATTTCCCAATATCCTCTCAAACAAAAAACCCTAAATTCAAGTCCCAAAACTCAAGACCAATATTAAGGATCTCTTCAAGGAGTTCATTCAAGCTTCAAGTCTTCATCTTCAATCTCTTTCAATGTTTCTCTAAAGCTAAGTTGTGTGGTGTTGAACTATTGGGTCCTTCCACCCATGGTGCCTAAGCCTCCTTTTTACTAATATTGCATGATTTATAGTTAATATTATATGCAGGTCTTGTATATTGAGAAATTTGCTGCCCAATATTTTAGTTCATGAAAGTATGATTGTTTTAGTATGTTTTGAGCTCTAAATCTTAGATCTAATCTTGGATTAGATTAGGGGTTTTGATGTGAATATCTTGGGGGTGTTGCAAGGTGTTGATTAATGTGTTTACTACAGATTTTCTTCCATGATTTCATCTCCAAATTTCATGGTATTTTGCCCCTATTACACACCTCCCAAGTGTTTCATAAAATGTCCGGCTACGATTTCTTGTGGAATTGAATGTTCAAAGCTTGAGATATGATATGAATGACTATATGATAAAACAATAGGCTTATGAATATGGTGAATTATATATAAAGTATTATACTAGACCATACTCCACCAAGGTGGGGGTTTGTACTCATCAACCATGTGAGGGGTTTGTACTTCGCCACCTAGGGTGATTGGGGTGTGATCATCATCAACCGAGATGGAGGTTTGTACTTATCAACCATGTGAGGGGTTTGTAATTACACCTAGGATGATGGGGTGTGACCATCATCAACAATGTGAGAGGTTTGTACTTCGCCACCTAGGATGATAGGGTGTGACCCTCATCAACCATGTGAGGGGTTTATACCACACCACCTAGGATGATGGCGTGTGACCATCATCAACCAATCAAGGTTGGAAATCTATCTTGGTCTATTCTACATATATGATATCCTATATGAGCATGAGTTATTTAAGCATGTTTTATTTTAGCGTTGATCATACATATCATATTGTTGTATTATGCCTATTTCCTATTGTTATGCATTTCGATTATGATGCCTATATCTTGTTGCATTACATCCTACGTACTTAGTACATTCAAACATACTAACGCATACTCTTGCCTACATGATATCACTATATAGAAACCAAAGACCAAATTGATCATCTTCCTCCTCTCCACATGGCAAGTTCGGTTCTATTCAAGCTAGTGGGTGAGTCCTCCACTTCGGGGACCCAATATATGCTTTATTAATATGTATTATGACTCTCTTGTTATGTTCTATTTGACTTTGAGGGTGAGCCTGGTTACTTTTTCTTGGCCCCTACTCTTATCTATGTAGTAGAGGTGTTTGTTGGATATGTTAAGTATCTATGATATAAGCTTAACTCTTTTTTTCTAACCATGATATTGTGCAAGCTTTTCCCTTAGCCCCGTTTTCCCCCATTTTTAATCTTTGAATGCTTGATTTATTGTTTCCGCGACTAAGGATGTGTAAAGATGCTTTATGATGCTTGCTTTGGGTCCCTTTAGGTTCCCCTTGCACCGTGTCATGTCTAGGCCCTAGGCTTGGATTGTGAAAAACTTGGTATCAGAGCACTAGGTTGTTAGATCCTCAGAGTCCAACACACTGTGTCGATTAAAGTCTTATTAATGGTTTTGTTTTGCACCACAACTATGAGTAGGAGGCTGTAAGGTTTTCTGGGAAATGTTCCACTTCTTCGTGATCCATGTCATGCGATAGAGTTAGATCCCCTTGGCCTTATTGCTAACCCCTAACTATTACATGTTAGGATATGTCTCAAGCTACATAAGATGATGATATATCAAATACGGATGTTGGAAATGCTCGATGGGTAATGGCCAAAGCCGTTACAACATTGGCAACTCAACTCAACCATTAAGTAGGTCCTCCCGAGACTTCTAGTGGTGAGAGGGCAGGTAGTGAGGCCAAGAGGACCCGTAATGTGGGAAAGTTCTAAAGTCTCAAGGGTAGAATTGATGTCATGTGTCAAACATATGGTAAGGTTCATAGAGGCCCATGTTTCAAGGTTAGTAATACTTGTTTCGGTGGTGGGGAAGTGGGGCATAAGAGGAAGGATTGCCCCCGTAATCGTGATAAGAGTAAAGGAGGAGATGGTGGGATGACTGATCCCAAGTGTCAAAGGTGTGGGAAGTATCATGGTGGCCCATGCTTTAGGAAGACCAATGCTTGTTATGGGTGTAGTAAAGTGGGTCACAAGCTAAAGGATTGTCTGTATGTTCGAAGGAAGTGTAAGGGTGGTCGGCCTTTAGATCTAGGTGGTCGTGTTGATCAAGTGACTCAAGGAGGTGCTGAGATGCGCGATGCTACTACCGGTAAGTTAAAGTTTTCTTGGCTTTGTTGTGCATGTACTACTAGGCCACTATTTCTTCTCGATCATCATTTTTGGTTACTAGTGGGGCTTCTTGTGTGCCGAAGTTGTTGTGTGGGCCTTTGGTGTCCATTCTTTTGTTGGATGTACTGTTGCTAGAAGGTTTATATGTGTTGATCCGAGTTTGCATTATATTAGGTCTTGCTTTGTAGTTTGTTGGAGTTGGTATGGTGGATTTAGATGTCATTATAGGGATGAAATGGTTGCATCCATGTTCTGTATTTATGGATGGTAGAACCCATAGAGGTAGCCCCAATTCCCTAATGAGCCCGTCTTTGAGTGGGAGGTTGTTAAATGAAAGCTTAAGAGGTAGGTCCATTTTATGCCCTAAGGTACAATTGGTCTCTAAGGGGTTGCATTTGCCATCTTGTGAGAAATGGAGGTGTTGAGCCTAAGTTGTTTTGTCTATAGAATTGTTGTTGTTGGTGGCTTAGGCTTTGAATGTCCTCTCCGATATTTTTAATTTTGGGGTAGTGTCCTCTGGTTTGACTAGTACACCGGTTATGCCTGTAAGTCTCATGAGTAAGATCGCTAGTCCTTACCCTAATAGGTTTATGGTGGTTTTGGTGATGATAATGTGGTTCATTCCCTAATGATGTAGTGCATGTGAATCATTTGAGGCTAGTATTACAAGTTTAAGGAAGAAGGTTAGGTACTAGTAGGAGAGAAGGGAACTTTGGTGGTAAGAGGTTTCCTTCCCAGGTTGCGTGGTGCCTGGTGATGGTATTAAGGTGGACTTTAGTAAGATAAAGGTGATTAGGTATTAGCCTAGACCTTGACTTCCTTGGGTATTAGGAGACCCAAAATTATTGTCAAGAAAACCTACATGGATTTACTTACTTTAATTTGGGATTTGAATATTATGATTCCTCAAATTCTATTGATGCATTGGTAGTATTTATTTGATGATTTTAATGTGATTTAAACTGTTATATGAGGATTTACTTTGGGTTCTTGAAGTTATAAGTATGCATGGACTCCTTTTGAAATTATTTATGCATGAGAGATTACACTATGGATTTAAATATGGAATTAATTATGTTTTCACTTCAACTTCATATTATAAATTTTGATTTTTAAATGGAGACTTAATTACTCATGTCATTTCCTCATTGTTCATAGCACATGCATTCATGTACACAGATTATTTTGAAAAAAATTATGTTATGAGTAAGCCCAATTTCATTTTATGGTATGATTTGATTAAAGGTTGGTTATGACAATATTGTGACCACATATGTCTTTGATTTTGGCTCTTTAAGCATTTTTGGTGCTTGCACCATTTTATATATGAATGGGCTATTCCTATGCATGAGTATTATGACTATGAAATTATGATTTTGGCATTTGAACCTAAGTATGAATTATTATAAATGATTTTTGGCTTTCAAGCCCAATTGTGCATTGAAATGATTTGGAAAATGTCTATTGCCTCTTCGAAAGTATGTACATGCATATTATAAGTATTCTTGTGGGATGGTGACTTAGCTTATTGTGTTGAGGGTCTTGGGGTAGCTTGGGCTACTTGCACAACATGTTTCTAACGAGTGTAGAACCCGTAAGGTTGTAATATAAGGGGTAAGGATGGTCGATCTATTTGGTCAACTATGATGGATTAGTCACTTCTCTAAGATTGATCTTTGGTTCGAGTTTTGTCCCCAAGTGAGGATGAGGGTAGATGATATCTCTATGTGTCCTTTTCTGACTAGGAGTGAGCATTTTTAATATTGGTGGAGTTATTTTGTTGGCTGATGCGTCAGTTTTGTTTATGGGTTTCATGAATAGGGTTTTAAAACCCTATCTTGATATGTTTGTGATGGTCTCTAGGGATGAGGTATTGATTTGTCTAGAGCTTGTGAATTAATTGGGGGTAGTGTTGCAAGTCTTGGATGATGAGGGGACTGGTTGCTAAATATGATAGGTGTGAGTTGAGGATAACAATAATGTTATTAGAACTCCTTAGGAATTATGGTATAAGTGTGCATTGGTTTTTCCAGTAAGGCAAGTGTTGTGGTTGGTGCTCTAGGTAGCCTAGTGTGTGTGTATAATGGTGGTAAAGAGATGCCTAGTAGAGTCTGTCGGTCGGCTAGATAGGGAGTTAGGTTGAAGGAAGTTGAGAATAGTAGTATAGTGTTCTTGATGATTCCAAATCTTCTTGGGTTAAGAGGACTAAATTAGGCAAGGCCTTGATTTCCACCTTATTAGAGTTGGAAGTTTTGGGTGAGAGAATGATAGAGTGGAGGTTGTCTCCCAAGGGGGAGATGGCGGTTATGGTACCAAGTGGGTTAGGTGTATTTAAGATTGACAATTGAGTTGAGGATTGTGAGCCTTATAGAGCATAAAGAGAGGTTGGTAAGGTTTCATAAGTTTGGGAATTGCCTATGTTAGGGGTATGGTTTATCCGGTTTGTCATGCTTCTAGCTCGAGGGGATGTGCTGGTGACCCTAGTGCTATAGAACTCTTTGAAGTTATGGGTGAGGTAGAGGATAAGTTGGCTTAGAAGGAGGTTTTGGTGGAGGTGCTGGATGGATGAGGGGAGAAATTGATTGATTGATAATGATGTAGTGTTCGTCAAGGCCCTTTAGAAGAGTTGTCTATTCGTATGGGTTTCTCGGAGAGCCGGTGAGGACGTGGAGAAGCGACATCTATCTCTCTTTTACTCAATTCAAGCTTATGATGATATGCCAAGTCCTTACCTGATTCCAATTCCTATGTTTTAGCCCCTATATCATTCATGTGCATGCATGTTTAAGTTGACAAGTTTATGATGATTTTACACTTATATTAAGATCTTGAAAACGTTGTTTTTAATGTAATGTTGCATTTTTGTTGGGCTGATTTGTTGATGATCACTCTTGTATTGTATGTCCCTTTTACATTCGGGGACGAATGTTCCCAAGGGGGAGATATTGTAACGACCCTAAAGGGCCCGAAAATGTGCCTTGGAAGTACTCGGAATCATAATTTCCATATATCTAAAATTCTGTTAGTTATTTCAAAAATCTGACTTCACATTGTTGTTCAAGGGGTCAAATTGAGTGGGTAACGGGTCTAACCCAAATTTTAGAGCAACCGTATCAAAATTCGAAATCACAAAAAATACGATTTAGGAGGGTACAATTTTGAGGGGGCATATCTCTTAGAACAAGGAACTGGGTGGCCCACGACCTACCAAATTAAATCCCATTACATTAGCTTTCCAATGCACTTGGCTTCACCTCATTCCAAGTTTGGATGAAGGATTTATGCACATTTTTGTAGAACTCATTTGTGCAGAAAATGCAAATTCCAGTGGGGTTTTCGCGACTCGACCCTATTGTTTTTGGTGCCTGTTTTAATTTTTTTTTGGTCCAAGACTTCTAAGGCTTGGGCCTAAGGGTTCCCACATTTGAAAATACATAGCCTTATTTCATCCTCATATCATCCTTAACATTCCCCAATATCCTCTCAAACACTTAGACTCATATTTCA
>JAPFFP010094851.1:0-20431 GCA_026153255.1 Solanum medicagineum | reverse complement strand
GAAGATTGTTGTTTCACGTACTCCATCTACTTTGGGACTGATTTTGTACTACTTTTATGTGTAAATATGGTGGGAACAGTTTGTTTAAAGTTGGAACGAGTTTGGGATTGTTGACATCGAACTGTAGCAAAGGGACGTAATGTTATGTTGCCTACTTGTATGTTATGTAGAATTGTTATGTGTTGTGCTTTGTGGGTTGTTGTAACACTACTATGGATCTATAAAAATCTAGACATGACATGTATATGAGAATGTGTATTAAAAAATACAATTAGAGTGGAAAGGTCAAAAAAATACTCTTGGGTTGATAATTACATGCTTGCTGCCCATGCGTTTCTTTTTATGAGATTAGATTGCTAAAGTGTATCTACTAGCTGCTAATACTAGTTTTATCACCTAATCTATTGTAGGTAAGTACTTGGTGGAAAAGGTGGTTACTTTGAGGTAATAACAAGGTCGTACAACGAGGTATGTAAGGCTACTCGATTTCGTATTACTTGGCATGAAATCTAGATTCTTCCTTGTCACATAGAGGCACTTACCAACTCTGACATAACCAATAACCATTTCTCCACTCTTTAACATGTTCATATGCTTTTATATATAGTCATTTGCAAATCTGCATACATACTTGGATACCAAGATACATGAGTTTTTTTTGCTAAACAAAGTTTATGTGTTGCTTCATCTCCTACACATTTCATTATTTGTGTAACCTACTCTTTTCATTGTGGTATTTCTTATATGATTATTTACATGTCACATGCTTTATCTGCGGTCCTATAACTCAAATATTATGACCACCGAAAGAATCATCTCAATAGTAAATAAAATATAAAGCATGTTGCTTATTGATGGGTGGTATCCCCACGGTGAAAGAATCACCTAGCATGGGTCGATCCCATATTATGGGGGGTATCCCAGGGGTGAAAGAAAAGACTAGCATGAATCAATACCGATATTGATTTACCACTGATCAGCTGATCATTTGTATTATATGTTGTGCACAAATGATATAGTAAAGAAAGGTAAAGTAATAAAAAGGACATAAAGTGCATGATTCAACAATATGACTAAAAGTGTTCTCTTATCCTTACACCATTGCATGATTTAATTTGAGTTTTTACTTTATATATAGTACTTCCTGCCATACATATTCAGTACATATCTCATACTGATGTCACTTAGTAGGGACCTGAATTTCATATTGCAGGTACAGGAGCTAGTAGATCTTACCAGTAGGAGTACAGGATATCCAACTAATATTACTGAGCTCCAGGTTGCTTCTAGGCTTTGTTTGTCTAAAGCTTATATTTTTTATTGTATACTTACTCATGAGACGGGGCGTGTCCTGACCCTTATCAGGTGTTTTTCCTTATCTAGAGACTTTGTAGACTGCATAAAATAAAAAGTGTGGTCATGTATCATACGTTAGACATTGTGGCTCCAATGACCTAGTCATATGTATTCCCTTTTGGTTTTTTATGGCTGTTTACTTTCTTAAAAGCATGTTGATGGTAGAAATCCCTTATAATGTTCATAGAAAGTGCATGGTTATATGTTTGTTCTCCCGAGCCTTGTCTGCAATGGTTGCCAGTCCGCCTTAATGGGACTTTGGGCTTGACAGGATCCCAGCCTAATCAAGCCAGAAGAGAACCCGGTGGGACTCCGGTGAGCACAACCTCTACCTATGCCTATGATGTTTTCCCAAGCACCGCGGCCTGAGGGTTCACAGACTACCACTTCCATGATTACTACTACCGAGGAGAGTTCCCCACAGCTCGAGACAGATGAGGAGAGGGGGCCTACTACTTCTATCCCTGCACCATAGGAAATGACACCACAGGATACTCCTATGGGCATGGTTTACATGTCCGCTACTCCAGGCCGACATGACAACAGAGTTAGAAACACCGGTTGCACTACTAGCGACTATGCCTCCAGTGCTAGTCGTAGATCTTTTTTCTCCTGAGGAGCCAATTCAGTCTTCCCATGGGAAGAGTCCCTGCCTGAACGATGATCTCGATGTTATACAATTTCAAGTGGGGATGACTTAGCAGGAGAGCTTGAGCTTGCCTTGAGGACATCCAGACAAAAGGTAGAGATATGACAAGCTCGAGAGGTAGAGCAGGTGAGGGGTGCTGGCCCCTTCTTACAGAGTGCTAACTGAGCAGATTACCCCAAAGAGGAGGGTGGCCAGATTCAGCCACACACTAGTGCTTAGTTACTAGGTATGTTTTTTGACCCTTCATGTTTTAGTTTACTCTAATTTTGTGCATTGGGAACAATGCCCATCTTTTCAGGTGGGTATGGGTAGTTATACGCCTCAGTGAAGTCTGATTAGCTTGGGTCCATAGCTACCCCAATTTTTGATCTTGGGGTTTTCTTACCTATGTTCTTTTTTCTCCTTGATATTTACTTTTTGTTAAAACTGACATGTTTAGGATGTTTCGATAGTATTTGTAGTATATAGTACTAATAATTGTGGCATATAGAATTTTTTGTGTTTTGTTTGAAAAATGATACGCACCAAAAATTTTGGTGAGTAGTCAGATAGCAGCCATGCATGTTTAGGGTGTGACAATGTCTGTTTTAATAAGTGAGGATAAATTGAGGTGTGGTAGTGCCATGTGAGTGTGAGCTTAACTTGACAGACTTGTGTGTTTTGTTCTAATTTAGAACTTGCCCTGTTACTCTAGGTTAAATTGTAGATTAATTGGATAAGGAAAGGATCTTAGACCATTGTTCTTAGTTGTCCACTTAGCCTACACTGACCAACCAAAACTATGGTATATCCTTTGTTACTAATTTAAGCCTAAGATGTACCTATTCTTTGAAAACACTTGGTTAACCTAGCCTCTTTAGTTGTAAAATCCTAAAATTGGCCCTGGTCCTTCCCTGAACATTGTGCACCTTGACTGAGACAATAAGCCTAAGTTGAGGGTGACTACCAAAAATGGCCTTGGTTCTGAGGACGGATACTGTGCACCTCAACAAAGGCCAAAACCCTAAGTTAAGGGTTGTTGTGTGAGGGTGAAATGGAAAAATAAAGGGATAAGTTAGTGATACAGAGAAAAAAGGAAAAATCATATACTAGTTGCAAGAAAAATAAGCGATGCCTTAGTTATGAGCTAAAAAGAAAAAAATGAAGTGTGAAATCAATGAAAATACTGAAAAATAAAAAGAAAGCGCATTGAAAAAGCTTGAAATAGGAAAAAGGTAGAATAAGGTGAAAATAATAGAGTTGGTAGGGCAAGCGTGTAGAAAAACGCAGTGTTAAGGAGGGCCTTTAGTCACTATGCTCCTAAAATGCCATACCAAAGTCCCTTGAGCCTATGTTACAAGCCTAGAAAGTCCTAAAGTGATCCTAATCTAGTTAGTCGAAGGTCTTAATCCAGAGTATAGGGGCAAGCCTATGGTATTAGGCATGATGCATGAATATCTTTTGTGAGAGTGAGTGATTTAGCTTATTTCCAAGGTTATACATGAAAACATCATTAACACATTAGGTAGAAGAAATGGTACAAGTCTCAATAATCTGTCTCTCAAATTTTAAAAAAACTAATAAAATATCCAACAATCTTGATGGTGTGCTGGAACAACAAGAAACTATTTATTAGTTGTCGATAGCTCAGTCCAACAAGGAGTGAAAGAAGAACGTCAGTTGGATTGAGACTTAGAACATACACACATGGGTAGAAATAATAGGTTGAGTACGTACCCAACAAGCATACCTAATAAGTAGTAGCGAATAAGGAACTAAGTACTCCTTCCCTCTCAACCACATACCTTTGAACTACAAAACCTATATGCAAAAAGGGCAGCATATATAATATAAGCAATATAAACAATCATATTCTCGTAATACAATGTCTCAATAGTCCAATCTTCATAATTCATAAGCCTCAAGTCATTAACATGTACTGCAATCTTCCAATAGTTCAATCTCAACAATACAAGATTCAAATAATTTAATACATCATGCTTAGAACATGCATTAACTTCAAGAAAGAAATGATATGAAATATGGTGAATGCCATGAAATATAATCAATGCAATGCAATGTCAAGTAATCGTGATGCGTGTCTATCCTAAGATACACATCCAATGATATAATAAGATCAGAACCCTTGGGGGCCACTCATGGATTATTTATCAGTCAGAACTATTTTCCTTCGGCATTTACTATCATATCTTAGCCGGAACCGTTTTCATTCGGTCTTTCTTTTCTTTTTCTTTTCTTTTGTTTTCTAACGGAAATCATTTCCCCTTCTACTTTTCATATCTGTTCTGTCTTTTCATTAGCCGGAACTATTTTCATTCAACTTTTCATCATCAATGGGACATAAAGCACATGTATATATTTCATGATGACACAAGTATAATTTTAACAATCATTAGTGCTAACAAGACATCCGCATAACTCAACTTATTCAAAGATCATCAATCATTTCCATTGTTCTTTGAACACTTGAGTCATCTTTAACACATTACATAATAATTACATCATAATGTGGTTTAGTCTTTCAAGTACATTTTTCTCATCATTACTTGGGAAAATTCATCATTAGGTCCTCATTTCACAAGCATTTAGTTCTACAGTTCCGACAATAACTCAACATAAGCATTTAGCTCAAGATTTTTCATCATGTAACTTAATAGACAAATCCATGTACCATTAATCAAAGTTCAACAATTAGAACATCATAACACCCCCACATTATAAATAATAGCATCGCAAATCCATTTCACAATATCAATTCATAAAATTAAATCATCAACAATATTTATCACTTCATAAATCAAGTCATACAAGTCACTATTTTCACCTTCCAATTTTTCAAATCATATCTACTAGAATAATTTCCTAACCCCCAAGATTCACATGAAAGGAAATACTAGTTCAATAATCTCAACGAGGGTTAAAGTCCACTTGCCTCAATTTAGCCAATCAAATCACTCCAACGATAAGACTTTTCCCTTCCGAATTGAATCCGAATCACCACAGTCTTTGAAAACGAATTCACAAGCACAATATGAAACTACAACATCAAAATCAAGCAACTCAGGAAAAGGGAAAAATCATCTAAAAATTCACCATTGAAAAAAGAGCCGAATATCTGAAAATTTTACATAAAAACAAACCTTGCATTTTTAGGAGTCTAACTGTGAAATTTTGAAAAAGGGGTTGAAATGAATCCACAATCATCAGTTTAAGTTTTGAAAATCATTTCCATGAAATCACCCAATTTCTCTAATTAAAATCCTTTATTTGATGATAAAAATATGAATTAATTAATGAGAATTGTAGAAAATGATTTAGAAGGACTTACCCAATTGATTTTCCTTGAAAATATTTTGAGAAAACATAAAAAGTCGAGCTCAAAATGTTGAAAGTGGTGAAAACTTGACATTTAGAAACTTCACTGTTGAGGGACCAAATAACCCTATACTACACAGCCTGGGGCTTGCAAACTGAAGGTCATGGCCGGTCAGACTTTTACGAATGGGGAGAGGGGTCTACAAATGCAGAGGTCAAGGAGCACATGCCTCCCCGAACGCAGTGCACCTCACACAAATGCATGACTTCCGCAAAAGCGAAAGGCATGTCGCGATCGCAAAGTGCATTGCACTAGACATCAGACATCAACAATAAAAAAGATATCGATTTCTCTAAATAGACCCTCAAGATTTGTGCAAAACTCAATACACATAAACCAGATATGCATCCCTGCGAAATTTGATGTTTTGGACTCAATGAAAACATCAGAACTTGAATATGAGGTGTCCTTCACCTGGAATCTGAGACATCGCAACTGAACTAGTCTTGTCCATTTGAAAAGCTAAAATGATACTGGAACATCTAAAAATTATGGCAAAACTCAATCTAGCACTAAAATTGCCTCCTAAAACAGCATGATTCATCAATAATTTAATCCGAGCATTAAAACTCAAAATGTTGACCAAAGTCAAACTTTATATATAAATCCAATCATAAAAACTTCAAATTTGATTTTGACAACTCTTCTAGATAAATTCTTGTATTTGAGAACCGATGGAATTGGCAGAATTTTGTTTCAATGCTTGAATCACTGAGTGATCCAAAAATTTAAAATTTGGCAACTTAAGCCTCCAAAACTCATTTCTTTTGCAAAAACTCAACCTTTTTACAAAATTTTAAAAAATCAATTTTCAAAATCATTCGAACATAACTCAGGAAAGCTATTGGGAGGGGTAAAATGATAGTTTTATCGAAAAGCCAAAATAAACTTCAGGGTCATCAAATCATCCACCACTAAAAATCATGTTCACCCTGAAAAATAACATAAAGAACATACCTGAAGCCTCAAAGAAATGAGAATCGCGAGTTTGCATGTTCAACTCAGCCTTGCAAGTAGCCTCTCCCGCAAGTCGGTGTCGCCACTAAACCTTTGTTGAAGTGATATCCTTGGTCCTCACCTTCTGAACCTGCCTACCTAGAATAATAACCAGCTCCTCTTCATAAGTCAAGTTCGGATCCAATTCGATTAAATCACTAAACATCATATCAGACTCATCCCCCTCTTGAATTTGGAGTATCCTACTTTCATGCGATTCACGGGGTTGAACAAGCAATTGATATTTCATGATCAATGGGGGAAGTATTACTATAGCATAGACACATGGAACAATGGATGGACTGATGATAAACTCGGTGGTAAGGCAAGACTATATAGGCCACATAACCCACTCTCTCTAGAATCTCATAAGAATCAATAAATATAAGACTGAGGTTGCCCCTCTTCCTGAACCTCATGACACCCTTCAGGGTTGAGATCCTCAACCAAATTTGATGACCCTCCATGAACTCCAAGGGTTGAACACGCCTATCAGTATAACTCTTCTGGTAACTCTAGGCTTTCAACAATCAACTTTAAAACAGGTGAACCTACTCCATCATCTCTCTGCATAAGTCCATTGCAAGGCTATCCCAGCCTATGGGTGATCTACATCTCTGGCCATACAAGGCCTCAAAAGGAGCCGTCAAGATGTTGGAATGATAACTCTTGTTGAAAGTAAACTCTGCCTAACACAGATGTTAGTCACACATGCCTGAAGAATATCCTCTGCCACCTAAGTAGTCCTCTCAGACTGCCCATCTGTCTAAGGATGAAATTTTCTACTCAAGTCTAATCAGGTGCCCAAACTATGCTGTAAGGTCTTCCAGAAGTGGGCAGTGAATAAAGAACCTCGGTCTGACACTATGGAAATTTCATACACCATGAAGCCTCATGATATGGCTAATGTATAACTAAACTAACTTCTCCACTATGAACCTAACTTTGATTGGAATGAAGTGCACAGACTTGATTAATTGGTCCATAATAATCCGAATAGAGTCAAACTTGCCCACATTAGTGGGTAAACCAACGACGAAGTCCATTATGATTTGCTCCTACTTCCAAGTAGAAATGGGCATCCTCTAGAACTTGCCCCTGGTCTCTGATGCTCATACTTGACCTGTTGGCAGGTCAAATACTTGGAAACGAAATCAAGTATGTCCCTCTTTATGCCATACCACCAAAAAAGGGCTATGTTCTTATGAGTGATTTGATTCCATGAAGCTGCTATAGTAGAAAAGCCCTGCACAAAACACTAATAATAAATGGCCAAACCCACGAATTTCGATGGCTGAAGTAGTTCTATTCCACCCTCTAAATACCTCAATCATCACTCAATCAACCTTGATGCCCTCTTTGGACATCACATATGCTAGAAATGCTACTGAACTAAGCCAAAACTCACACTTGGAGAACTTAGCATACAAACTCGCCACCCTAAGCCTTTGGTGCACAATCATCAAATGCCTAACATTGTTGGCCTCAACCTTAGAATAGACTAAGATATCATTGATGAATAAAATCACAAAGGAATTCAAATATAGCCGAAATACTCCATTCATCAACTCCAGAAATGTGGCAGGTGCATTAGCCAAACCAAATGACATTACATGAAAATCATAATTAAAATAGCTCATTTGAAATATAGTCTTAGGAATATCAGATGCTGTGATCCTCAATTGATGATATCCAGACCTCAATTCAATCTTCGAGACCACGCTGCACCTTAAAGCTAGTTAAAAAATCCTCAATCCTGGGGAAGGGACATTTGTTCTTAACAGTCAACTTGTTCAACTATCTATAGTCGATACTCATTCTCACCAACCCCTCCTTCTTCTTCAGAAATAGAACAGGAGTAACCCATGTGACATACTAGGTCGAATGAAATCCTTACTCAATAAATCCTAAAGCTACTCCTTCAACTCCTTTAACTCAATAGGATCCATATGATAGGAGGAATAAAAATATGTTTAGTGGCCCATCCACATCAATGGCAAAGTTAATGTCCTTGTCAGGGGAAACTCCCAGAAAATCTATAGGGAACACATCCATAAACTCACAAACAATAGGAATAGATTTCACAGAAGGAGAATCCGCACTGGTATCATGAGTAAAGGCAAAATAGGATAAACAACTCCTATCAATCAATCTTTGAGCCCGGATATAAGAAATAACCTTGTAGAACAATACCTACAAGAACCCTTCCACTCAAACCTGGATCTAGTAGGCATATCTGAAGTAACCACCTTGGCAAAACAATCGAAAATGGCATGATACAGAGACGACTAATTAATCCATACCCAAAATAACATCAAAATCAACCATATCATGAATAATCATATCCACTAATGTGTCATGACCTGCCAAAGAAATAAGATAGGATAGGTACACATGATCCACCACTAAAGGCTCACCTACTAGGGTAGACACAGGCACATGCACAATCATATGGTCACATAATACATCAAACGCAGTAGATAGGTATGTGGATACATATCAATATGTAGAATCAAGATCAAATAAAACTAAGGCAGGCTGATGGGAAATTGGAACAATACCTATGATGATTGCCTCCCCTGCCTCTAATTTACTCAAAAACGCATAACAATACACACCACAACCTCCACTTAACTGACTCGTGCCTCTACCACCTGTCTAAACCACTGCATCACCTACACCCCTAACAGGAGCATGACCACCTCTACCTGACTTAGCTCTACCATGTCCTTTGACTGGTGGTACTGCACCTCTACATGGAGGTGCTGAATCTAGCCTAATAAGTACCATTGAATAGGTACGATATGGCCCAAAATGAGTTTGAAAGAGCATTAGTTAATCATGTGGCTAGTATATCCATTACCATAAAAAGACCATAGAGTAAGTTCATGATGTGAAGAAATAGCAGGAATGTTGTAGCCACCATAACTTGTAAACATTTGACCACTGGAAGACCTAGAACCACCCTCTATTGGTGGTAATGAAGCATACAGTAGACCCAGATACTGAGATGTATGACCACCCCGATGAAATCCTTTATCTCCTAAAGAAGTGAAAAAATAATGACCAAAAGCTCAGGCCCTCTTAGGACCCCTAAACTTCTCTCTAACCATAAACTTTGCCTCCTTGGTGGCACTCCCAAGAGTCTGAAAGGAGGGTCCCTTACGGGTTAACCTGAATGCATAAGATCTGATGGAGAAAATCAAGCCTCCCTCAAGCCTGCAAATATCTCTTGTCTCAGTAAGAATTAAGGATGTGCCATGTCATGGTAGCTGAACAAATCGAACTCAAACTCGGCAAGAATCCTACTACTCTGAGTTAAGCTCTCAAATTTTACTGAATCTCTTCTAGAATGCTCCAAGGAATTAATCGATCGTAAAATTTCTCTAAGAAAACCCTCCACTCAATCAGAGGGGATCCAACTAGTCTCGACCTCATATATGTCCTCTACTGCTCTCTAGTAGTGCCTATGAGAAAGAGCAAAAGATCTAATATCCCAAGGATTAACTAGGCTAGTGGCCTCCAACATCTCGTGGCATAAAGTAAAGAACTCATAAGAATCCTCACCCTTAAACTAGGTTTGCTTCATCTTCTGAAATCGCTCATAGCTCCACTAAACACCAGTTGCAAGTACTAGCTATGGAGTAATCTATACCGGTGTAGGAACTAGTTGTGGTTGGCCTACCTGAGCCAGAATAGTGGGCCCTTGAATAAGAGACTACCAACAGCTCGAGCTTGTGAACCTATCGATATGCCTTTGGCACACCTGTATGTGCCATGCCCAGGAGTACATCTAACACTCTCAGCGAAGTATCCTATAATAGTTGTTTCACTACACACTCTAGAGGGACCTAACTTCCTCTAGTCTCAGGTTTGGGCTTGGGGGAGATATCCCTCCCATAGCCTCTAGTCGATGTTGCTCCTCAACCCCGACTGCTGCCTTGGCCTCTAACTCTATCCATGGACCTACCCCTAACAAGGCCTTAGTAGCAGCCTCAGGGGCTACGTCTCCCCTAGTAGAAGCAGATGCTCTAGTCCTTACTATCTATAAAAAGAACATGCTACATTCAGCACTAACTCAGGACTCCACGCATGACTGAATTGAAAACAGTAAAAGGGAAGTTTCCCAATAGTCTCCATATAACTCTCAAAGATAAGAAACAAGCATTTCCATGTGGATCCTTGAGATATTATTGTGCTTGTACACAAGTGAGATCTATGAACCTTGCGTGGTGATAGCAAATTATCACAACCTAATTTCGAGGGTGAAACTACTTGTCTTTAACCCACAGAGACCAGTCAACCTAGACAAATTACAACAACACAATACGCAATAAAACCGAGCTAAATCAAGATAACATTACGAATAACAAAGCAAGAAAACATAAAGACATAAACCAAACTACAAAAACCATCCCCAAACTGGTTTTCATAAGGTATAAGCCTCTAATACATCAGAAAGAGAAGAAATAATACAAGTCTCAATAGTATCTATAGCTAAGAACAAAACTAATAAAATATCAAACAATCTTGAGGGTATGCTGGAACAACAAGCAACTACCTCTGAGCTATTAATAGCTCGGTCCAACAAGAAGAGAAAAAAGAATGTCAGCATGATTCAAGCTAACAACTTACACACATGTGTAAAAAAGAAGG
Organism: Solanum medicagineum; assembly: GCA_026153255.1. Lineage (NCBI taxonomy): Eukaryota > Viridiplantae > Streptophyta > Magnoliopsida > Solanales > Solanaceae > Solanum > Solanum medicagineum. Next base: position 9,398 of record JAPFFP010094851.1, on the reverse strand, counting down.
GTGATTACCGAGGTACCCAACAAGCAGACTTAATTCCACAAGTAGATAATAAGGAAATAAGAACTCCTTCAATCCTAATCACATACTTCTAGACTACAAAACCTGCATGTAGAAAAGGCCAGCATATACAATATAGGTAATATAAAAAGTCACAGTTGCATAATATAATGTCTTAATAGTCTAGTCTTCATAATGCATAAGGCTCAACTCATAAACATATATTACAATATTTTGATAGTCCAAACACAAAAAATTGAAACTCTCCAAACACGCCCCAAGAAATGTGCTTCGAAAATGCCCATAATCATAATTTCCATATATCTTAAAATTTGTGCATGACATCAAAATTTTGACTTCATACTCTTGATCAGGGGGCAAAATTGAGTAGGAGATAGTTATACCAGATTTTAGAAGACTCGTAACGAGAAATGATTTTCGTAATTTTTTTCAGAGACAAAAAGGATGCGTGATGGTTCCGCGACATGGACCCATTGTGGAATAGTGTTATCACGTTCTTAATTTTCCTATTTCGGCCTAAGGCCTTGGGGTCATGATCCATGACCATTTATGTATGAAAACACCAATACTTAGATATTTTTCAACTCTATATCACCCAAGACCCTCTCAAAGCCCTCTCCAAGACGTAACCAACTATTGCATCCAAATTTAAGTGTCTCAAGCTTAATTCCATATCTCAAGAGCTCCATTCAAGCTTTAAGTATTCTTCAAGTTTACATCAACAAAACCCAAGTTTGAGGTATTTTAATATCATCCATTGGGTCCTTTCACCCATAGAACCCAATCTCCATTTTTATGAAAATTGCATGTTTTCAGGTTGTATTATCTATAGGTATCTTTTATTATGCATTATGAGTATAAATTATGTTGGGATTTCATGAAATGTTGATTTATTATACATGACTATCTATTTCAAGCTTGTAGTATGAATGGGTTTTGTCTGTTGAGACTATGCATGTTTTGAGCTATGAAACTATAATTTATTATGAGATTTGATGGTGGATCTCAAGGTATCCTATATGAGGATTTTACTATATGTTGGTGGGTTGATTTTGCATTGAGTTTTCTTCTATTATTACACTTTTGAATTGCATGATTTTGAACAAGCATTATACACCCACCAAGTATTCGATAAAATGTCTAGATAAGGATTCTTAGAGTTATTGATGATCTATTGCATAATTTATGAGTCAAGTGACTTTATGATGATTTTCTGCTTTCAAAAATGTATTGAATTCACAAAAATATATATGATATTGTAAATTCGGATTAAGCCCTATTTCAAGGATTTTACCTCTTGTGGGCCTTTGATGCTAATGCAAAGGTAAAGTTTGATGATGATCTATTCTTATGTTTTAAAATTAGGCTCACCATTAGAGGTCAAAGATGCTTTAGAGCTACTCATTGTCATGTTTCTATGTTTCTTACAAATTGTTAAAGTATGATTATTTCAATTATTCCATGGGATTAGGCTTAGCACCGATGGATTGGATGTGGCATAGACCATCTCCATAGGTTCATATTTCTTTCCTCAGACTATGTGCCAACATAGGAGTATACTTTACCCTTTCTTTACTAGTGGATCCATTTAGTGAATTTTCTCCTGAAATTCATCTGGAAATGGGACAGGTTCCTGTAAGGCGAAGTTTCTCATAAAATCCTTTTCAAAATAGGATGGGTTCCTGTAAGGAAGGTTACTTTTCGCAAATGTGACGGGCTCCCTTAAGGTGAAGTATGGTTTACCTTAGCAAGTAGACCACCTCTTTACTGACGAGGGGTAATCATCGGGATTTCATGTTATAGCTCACTTGGTCTTATTCCTTGTCGGTTGAGGTCTCTTCCCACATATGTATTGAGTTCTATACAAGATGAATGATTATAAGTGTGTTTTACTTTAAGCATCGATCATGCATGCCATATTGAAATCATGCATATCTATTGCCTATTACTATGTATTTTGACAATATTGACTTGTGTCTTGTTGCATTGCATCCTACATACTTAGTATATTCAAACATACTAAGACATATTTTATGCCTATATGATATCACCATGTAGTGACTGGAGCATCTGTTGATCGTCCTCTATGTGGCTAGTGAGATTACTCGAAGATAAGCTTTGTGAGTCCTCAAGTTCAGGGACACTATCTACTCTCTTACTATCTCTGAGACTTCTTTATGTTGAACATTTGACATTATGAGGGTGAGCCCAGAAAGTATCTTGGCCCTTGCTCCATTCTAAGTTTAGAGGTGTTAATATTATGATGTATTTCTGCTATAATCTTGACTCTTATGCTTTGTTTATATTCAATGACTTCCCTTAGTTCCGTTTTGCCTTATTTATATCTCTTGCTATTGTTATTTTGTTTCCGTGACAAAGGATGTGTGATTGATATCCTAAGAGGCTTGTTTGGGTTTCCTTCGGGTTCCTCATTCTTTGTGTCATATCAAGGCCCTAGGCTTGGGTTGTGAAAAACTTGTTATCAAAGCATTACATTGTTAATGATCCTCGGAATCCAACATACCACGTCGATGAGAGTCTTATTCATGGTTGGGAAGCATGCTTCAACTATGAGTAAGAGGCTATGAGGCGTTTTAAGAAACCTTCTTCATGATTTGTGTCATCCTATAGAAGTTAAGGTAAGGCTTTTCCCTAATGAAAGTTCTTTGCTATTCTAGATCATGCCAATTTGGAGAGGAAGAAGAGCCCGTACATCCCAGGAGCAACCAGCTCCTCCCGCTCCTCAAGAAGGAGGGGTAGGCCAAGAAGAATTCTGAGATGCTATTTCAATGATGGCTCATGCTACGACCAACCAAATCAACCAAGGGCCTGAAATGCCCCAAAAGTGCCTGAAAAGGACCAACCAAATCATATTCGTGATTAGAGGGCAAAATTGAGTGGCTTGGGTCATGACAAACTTTGTTGTTAATGGTCTCAGCATCCAACAAACCCCGTCGATTATAGGCTTGGGTCATGATAAACTTTGTATCAGAGCACTAGGTTATTAATGGTCCTCAACATCCAACACACCCCGTCGAATAGAGTCTTATTCATGGTTGTGTAGAGCATCATAACTATGCGTAAGAGGCTATGAGGCGTTTTAGGAAATGTTACCCTTTTTTTATCTATGTCATTCTATAGGAGCTAAGTACGAATTTCCCTTAACGGATATTCTTTGCTATGTTAGATCATGTCGATTTTGAGAGGAAGAAGAGCCCGCACTCTCGAGGAGCAATCGGCCCCTCCAGCTCCTCAAGCTCCTTAAAATGGGGGAGTGGCCCATGTCACGACCCAAACTAGGGCCTAGACGTGACATGGTGAATGGGGAACCGAAGGGACCTCAAACAAGCCTCTTAGCATATCATAAACATATGCTTGGTCGCGAAAACAATTTAAGTAACAATAAGAGAATAATATAAGGGCAAGTGGCTAAGGGAACCACTTCATATCATAAAAAATGAAGAGTCAAAAGAGAGTCAAGCTTATTGCATCTTTACATAACTTGTCCAACAACATCTCTAGACATAGAACTTAGCGGGGACCAAGACAAGCAACCGGGCTCACCCACATAGTAATGACCATAAGTATTCAGAAATATACAAGATGTAGTCTAAGCATAAGCTAATGAAAGAAGATAGATATTGTCCCCGGACATGAGGACTCATAAAAGCTAACTTGAACAATCCGTCTAGCCACGTGAAGGAGAATCAATGGGAGCTCCGGTTCCTACATGGTGATATTATGTAGGCATAGAGTATGCATAGTACGCTTGAATATACTAAGTATATAGGATGTAATGTAACAAGAGATAGGAAACATAATCGAAAAGCATGAACATAGGCAATGAATAAGCATATAGCGGTATGGCATGCATTGATGATGGTTAGAGTAAAAAATCATGCTTACATAGAACATAACACGTGTGTAAAAAGTGACCATCAATGTAGAATACCCAAGGCGTACCACCTTCTAGGAGAGGCTATTGAGGTGCAAACCCCTGAACGTGGTTATTGAGGTACATACCCCCAGAATGGTAGCACGACCCTACTACCTCCGGAGCGAGGCAATCGAGGTACCAACCCCTTAGTGTGGTTGCCTGGGCCTACTATCGAGCGAGCAAGGTAATCGAGGTACCAACCCCTCAATGTGATTATCCGAGCCTACAATCCCCAGGTCGAGGCTTGGTCAACTCACAACACTATAGAGGAAAATAACCCATATATACATTCCTTTTTCATCATAAAGTCATTCAAATCATAAGTCATGCTTTGGACATTCAACAACTCAAGAATCCATAATCGGATATTTTATCAAACACTTGGTGGGTGTGTAATGCTAGTGTAAAACCATGCAATTAAAGAGTGAAATCATGCAAGAAAATCCAATATAAAACTACCTGCAATCACTTGGTAATACCATCATGCAATATACATCAAAACCTTTCACCAAATCTTAAGATAGATCCAATATTCATAGCTCAAAACATGCTTAAATAGTCACACATTTACAAAACCCCAACATGATTCATAGTCAAATCCATAGTAAGTAAAAACCATAAGTAAATCAACTTAGAAACATGAGAAATAGGTAAAAAGGAATCTTGGGCACCATGGGTGAAAGGAACCAATAGTTGAAAGCCACATAACTTAGCTTTGGAGAATTCCTTGATGAAAATTGGAAATGGAGACTTGAAGCTTCAATGAAACCCTTAAGATCCGGATGAGTTTTGGAACTTGAAATTTAGGGTGAAATATTAGTCTAAATGTTTGAGAGAGTATTGGGGAATGTCTTGTATGATATGAAGGTGAAATATGGCTCAGTGTAGGTATTTTCAAACATGGGAAGACTTAGGTCCAAGACCCAAAAGCCTTGGATCGAACTAATAAAACTAGCCAAAAAATAACCCCTCTATGGCCCTGGCACGTCGTGCCTGGTGCACACCTGGTCACTGGTTGCTCTAAATTTTGGGTTACACCCATTCCCCGCTAAATATTTCCCGTGATAAAGAATATGAAGTCAGATTTTTGATATCACGCACGGATTTGAGATATGTGGAAATTACTATTCCAAGCACTTTCGAGGCACATTTTTGAGCACTTTTTGGGGCCGTTTCAATATCTCCCCCTTGGGAATATTTGTTCCCGAGTGTCAAAGAAACATACATTAGAAGAGTAATCATAAAGAAATCAGTCCCAACAAGAATGTAACAACACATTTAAAACACCATTTTAAAAATCTCGGCATAAATATCAAAATCATCATGAACTTGTCAACATAAACATGAATGTATGCAAATGACATAGGGGCTGAAAATGAGATTTTGACCAATAAAAGAAAAGGACTTGACATGTTAGCACAAGCTTGATTAGAATGAAAAAGGTGTGGATATTTCTTCTCCAAGCTTGCTCCGGCTCCATGAGAGACACTTTCGACTAAACAATTCTTCCAACGGGCCTTGAAGAACACTACATCCTTATCAATCAACTTTTCCACCCTTCCATCCAATACCTCCACCGGGATCTTCTCCTAAGCCAACTTATCCTCCACAATACCCTCGACCTCAAAGAGTTCAATAGTACTCGAGTCACCAACACATCTCCTCAACCTAGATACATGAATAACCGGACGAATCATATCCATATCCGTAGGTAATTCCAATTCGTATGCAACCTTAACAACCCTCCTCAATACTCTATAAGGACCCATAAACCATAAACTCAATTCCTTTTTTAACAAGATGATTTGCACCCTCCATGGGTGAAACCTTCAAATAGACCCAATCACCAACCTTAAATTTAAGATCCCTTCACCTCATATTGGCATAGGAATTTTGACTACTTTGAGTTGTTTTCAACCTTTCCCTAATTGATCTCACCTTCTCCATAGCCTCCATAACCATATTCGAACCCAACAAAGCCATTTCTCCCACTTCAAACCACCCAATCGGTGATCTACAGCCCCTACCATAGAGGACCTCAAAAAGAGTCATACCAATGCTAGAATGATAGCTATTATTAGTCTCATCAAGAACCCTTTTTCTCAAATCAACACTAGGCACACACAACCTACCGTGGTACATAAGGATACCATCTCCCTCTTGGGAGAAAACCCCCACCTTGCTAACGCTCACGAAAGCCTTCAATTCTAACAAGGAGAAATCAAGATCTTGCTTTGCTTCTACCTCATCAACCAAGGAAGATTTTTGAACTACTAACAACAACAATACCACTATAGTCAACCTCTTCCAACCTAACCCTCAATCTAGCCAACCAGTGGACCTCCCTATCCACCACTTTGCTACCACCGTCAATATGAACTAGGCTACCCATGAACACCTTACTCAAAGCACCGACCACAACATTAGTCTTACAGGGATGATAATGCACACTCATGTCATAATCCTTAAGAAGTTCTAGCCACCTTCATTGTCTCAAGCTAAGATCCTTTTTTAGTGAACACGTATTAGAGACTCTTATGATTGGTAAACACAACAACATGCACCCCATACAAATAATGACGTCAAATTTTCAAAGCAAATACCACGACGGCCAACTCAAGGTCGTAGATAGGATAATCCTTCTCATGAATCTCAAATTGTCTAAAAGCATAGATTATCGCCTTACAATTTTGCTTCAAAACACAAAAACCAAGCAAACTCAGGAGGCATCACAACACATAACAAACCCTTCCAACCCTTCTGGTAGAGACAAGATAGGAGCGGAGTCAAGCATATCCTTCAAGGGTTAGAAACTCTTTTTACACTCATCGGTCCATACAAATCTTAGCCTCATTTTGTGTCAAATTAGTCATGGGAGAAGCAATTGAAGAGAACCCATTCAAGAACCTCTGATAGTAACCTTCCAAGCTAAAGAAGCTCCTAATGTTCGATGGGGTCAATGATCTATGCCAATTTCTAATCACATCCGTCTTCTTAGGATCCACCTTAACACCATCCCTCGACACCATATGACCTAGAAAGGCATCCTCTTTTAGAAAAATTCACACTTCTCAGACTTAGCATACAACTTCTCTTTCCCCAAGATTTGCAACACCACCCCCAAATGGTTCACAAGCTCTAAATAAATCAATACTTCATCACTAGAGACCGCCACAACATGCCTAGGTAGGGCTTTAAGATCTTATTCATGAATATCATAAACATAGTCAGTGCATAATTCAATCAATCAACTCCTCCACGACTCAAAATGCTCATTCCTAGCCTGAAAGGGCACCTAGCGATATCACCTACCCTCGTCCTCACATGGGGACAAAACCCGAACCAAAGATCAATCTTAGAGAAGTGACTAACCCATTGAAGTTGGTAAAATAGATCATAAATACTTGGGAGAGGGTACTTATTCTTTATGGTGACCCTAATAAGTTATCGGTAATCAATACACTTTCTAAGGGAACCAAACTTCTCCTATGTAAACAACACCGGGAAGCTCACTAGGAATGACATCGAGAAACTCATCTATCACTAGAATAACTCAATAGAAATAACTTAGGTTCAACACCCCTAACTCTTACAAGATGATAAATGCCACCCTTAGGGATCAATTGTACCTCAAGATAAGGAATGGGCTTACCTCTTCACTACCACTCATGAACGGGTTTATTAGGGAGTTGGAATCTAACTCTACGGGTCCTATAATCAATGGGAACACAATATGCATCTAACCAATCCATCCCAAGAATGACCTCAAAATCTACGACAGCTAATTTAACAAACTCACAAGGCAAGACCTAAATGCAACATGACCACGGAACAATTTCTATAGACCTTTCTAGAAACAATAAACTCACCAATGCGGTAGACACCAATAAGTTCACACATCAACTAGTGACACACATGAAGTCCATGAGCAAACAAAGGGGATAATGAAAGATATAGTGGCACGCCGACCCATCAATGCTCACATATCAAAGTCAAAGGAAACTGTAACATACCGGTAACAACATTGGGTGCCACCTCTATTCCATGCGTCTCTTAATCAACATGACCACCTTGTTCTTGAGGTCGACCACCTTTACACCTTTTTCAAACATGAAGAATATCAATAATCCTATGACCCATTTTACCACATCAAAAGCAAGCACTCGAGTTCCCCCAACACGGGCCACCGTGGTTCTTCCTACACGTAGGGCACTTGGGCTTGGGCCCTCCACCATTACCACCTTTACCCTTGAGGCATTTACTAGGATAATCATTTACCTTATGACCCATGTCCCTACAACCATAACAAGCATCTATACCATTCAAGCGTGGGCCATCATGGCATCTACCACATCTTAGGTACCTAGCATAACGCACCACACCACCTCTAGCTTTGGGACTTCGGAACTTTCCTTCAAAACGGGTGCTCTTGGCCTTCTTACCCTTTCACTTCCTCATCTTACAACTTAAAGTCTCGAGGGCACTCACTTGTTAATTGAGATGAGTTGTCAATTCTGTCACCGCTTTGGCCAATACCCATAGAGCGTTGCAAACCTCCGCATTTGATATGTCACCATCCAAAGTAGCTTGAGACATATTCTTAAACACAATATTTAAAATTAGGAATAAGACTTAGAGGACTTAACTCTATCACACGACATAGATCAAAAGAAGGGACACATTTCCTAAAATTCCTCAGAGCCTCTCATTCATAGTTGTGGCGTGCTTTAAAACTATGAATAAGACTCTAAGCAATGTGGTGTGTTGGAAACCGAGCACCATTAACAACATAGTTCCCTGATACAAATTTTTTTATGACCCAAACTAGGGCCTAGATGTGACACGACGAATAGGGAACCCGAAGGGACCCCAAACAAGCCGTGTAGCATATCATTTATGCATCCTTGGTCATGGAAGCAATTTAAGAAACAATAAGAGAATAATATAAGGGCAGGTGGCTAAGTGAATCACTTAATATCATAAGATATCAAGAGTCAAAAGAGAGTCAATCTTATAGCATCTTTACATAACTTGTCCAGCAACACCTTTGAACATAGAACTTAGCGGGGGCCAAGACAAGGAACTGGGCTCACCCACATAGTAATGACCATAATTATTCTAAAATATACAAGATGTAGTCTCAGCATAAGCATGAAAGAAGATAGATATTGTCGTCAGACATGAGGACTCACCAAAGCTAACTTGAACAATCCGTCTAGCCACGTGAAGGAGAATCAATGGGAGCTCTGGTTCCTACATGATGATACCATGCACGCTTAGAATATGTGTTAGTACGTTTGGATGTACTAAGTATGTAGGATCTAATGCATTAAGAGATAGACAACATAATCAAAATGCATAAACACAGGCAATGAAAAAGCATATAGAGATATGACATGCATGGATGATGCTTAGAGTAAATCATGCTTACATAGAACATAAT
>JAPFFP010094841.1:0-20434 GCA_026153255.1 Solanum medicagineum | reverse complement strand
TTCCATTATCCTCTTCCTCAGTCCATTAATATCAGGCACCCATAATCTATTTTGGCAACATAGTACTCCATTTTGTGTAAGTTCAAAGCCCTTCATCATACCCTGACTCATCTTTTCCTTAAGTTATCATAGAACAGGACCGTCGAACTGTTTTTCCTTCACCTCCATTACTAATGAAGACGCTGCTGCATTATGTACAATAACCCGTTACTTTGGGGTTTCAAAAAGGTGAACTCCCAAACTAGCTAGTTGGTGTAGATCCTTAGCCGCTCCTTGACTTACCATGGCCTGATCACCAGTATTCATGATTGACGTACAACTCAGAGCATCGGCTACCACATTTGCCTTCCCCGGATGGTATAGTATATCAATGTCATAATCCTTTATTAGCTCTCGCCGTCTTTGTTGTCTTAAATTTAGGTCTTTCTGCTTAAAAATGTACTGCAAACTCTTATGACTAGTATATATCTTAATGTGGACCCCATAAAAATAGTGGCGCTATATTTTCAGAGCAAACACAACCGCTGCTAGCTCAAGATCATGTGTTGGATCGTTTTTCTCATGCGGCCATAGTTGTCTAGAGGCATAAGAAATTACCCTACTATGTTGTGTCAGTATACACCCTAACCCACCTCCTGAAGCATCGCAATACACTGCATACCCCTCGGTGCCTTCTGGATATTTTTCAACTCTTGGAAGCTCCTTTAACATGTATCATTTCATTGGAACTTGGTTATCTTATGCAACTTTATTAGAGGTGCATAAATAGAAGAAAAACCTTCAACAAACCTCCTGTAATAACCTGCCAACCCTAGGAAGCTCTGAACTTCCATGGGTGTTGTTGGACTTGGCCAATCTTTCACAGCCTCTACATTTTGTGAATCAATCCTTATTCCCTTATCGGACACACTATCTTAGCCAAAATTCACATTTAGAAAACTTGCATATAACTGTCGATTATGAGGAACTTGTAACACCTTCGTAAGTGATTTGCATGGTCCTCTTCTGATCTTGAATATACCAAAATGTCATCTATAAATTCTATCACGAACACATCCAAGAATGGCTTAAATACCCTATTCATCAGATCATAAAAATTGTTGGTGCATTCGTTAGCCCAAATGACATAACAAGAAATTCAAAGTGACCATAGCGTGTTCTGAAAGTTGTCTTGAGTATATCTTTCTCCTTCACCCTCACTCGGTGATAACCTGATCTCAAATCAATTTTTGAAAAGCATTTGGCACCCTGTAATTGATCAAATAAATCATCAATCCTGGGGAGGGGGTATTTGTTCTTAATTGTCACCCTATTCAATTGTCGATAATTGATACACATTCTCAAGGTGCCATCCTTTTTATGTACAAATAACACTAGTGCACCCCAAGGGGACACACTAGGTCTTATAAAACCCTTCTCCAATAAGTCCTTTAACTGCTCTTTTAATTCACGCAATTCTACTGGGGCCATTCTATATGGAGGGATGGAAATAGGTTGAGTATATAAGTCAATACTAAAATCTACTTCTCGTTCTGGAGGTAAACCTGGAAGATTTTCAGGAAACACATCAACGAATTCATTCACTACTGGAACTGATTGAAGAGTTGGCGATTTTGCCTCCATATCCCTTACTCTAACTAAATAACATATATACCCATTTAGATATCATCTTTCTTGCCTTAATGTAAGAGACAAAACTTACCTTTGGTGCCCCAATATGGCCTTCCCATTCAAGAACTACCTCATTTGGAAAGTGGAAGTACATTATCTTAGTTCGGCAATCCACGATGGCATAGCAAGAAGCTAACCAATCCATACCCACCATAACATCAAATTCCACCATTTCTAGCTCAATAAGGCCAGCCAATATGTTACGTGTCACAAACATTTACTACACAGTCATAATAAACCTTTCTAGCAATAATAGGTTCACCCGTTAGTGTGGACACTTCAAATGGTTTGTTCAATAATTTGGGTGTTCTCTTAAGCTTCCCAGCAACTAGTGGGGGTAATGTATGATAGTGTATAACTAGGTTCAATTAATGTATATACATTATATAAAAGATGGACAATGTATATGCGACCACATTGGGTGAAGCTTCCAAATTTTGCCGACTCCCCAGAGCATAAGTGCAATTCTGGACTCCGCTAGAACTAGATGCCCCTCTTACACCTCTACCATGACCCACAGCTGCTTGTTGACCCCTACCTAATGGAGGAACCAATGATGATGATGCAATAGCTAACCCAGTAGATTTTGCTATATCACCCATACGCCTCCTCAGGCAATCTCTCATCATATGCCCTGGCGCACCACACCAATAACAAGCATCTGTCCCAATATGAAATATACCCGAATGAATTCTTCCATACTATTCACAAGGCTGCCTAGGAGTCATTTGCTGGCCTACTGAATATCCTGTTGTCCGTGCACCTTGCCCTTCTTTTTTAGACCAAACTGATTACTTCTAGACCCCTGAAGTTGTGGTGGAGCACTGGCTGCAGAGTAGGAGGATGATGTCCTAGGTGATCTATTAGAAAACCAAGACCTAAACTCACCTTGGGGTGGTGTAAACTGCCCTATAGACCTAGCCCTCTTAGACTGCGCCCTTTCTAACTCTTGTGCCCTTCTCCTTTGCCTTTGATCCTCCAGTTTTTGTGCAAAAGCTTGCATCCTTACTATATCCATGTCCATATTCAAGGAAGCAATGGTACAGTCTCTAACCAGATACAAATCCAATCTTTCCACATATCGGTGAACTCTATCTACCATAGTAGCAACTACATTAGGAGCATACCTGGCCAGGGAATTAAATTGAAGGCTATACTCCCTCACACTCATATTCCCTTAGTGAAGGTTCAAGAACTGATCTGCACGGGCCTCTTGGACTTCTAATGGCAACTAAAGGTCAAAAAATGCCTCTTTAAACTCCTTCTAGGTGGTTGGAGGTGCATCTATACCCTTAGATTGCTTTCAAGCTTCATACCACAATATAGTCATACCCTTCAACCTATATGTCGCTAACTCGACAGCTTCTATACCACTCACATGAATAACATCTAAGTGTGTTGAATCTGATCAATAAATTCTTGTGGATCTTCATTAGGATCTGACCCAATGAAGGATGGAGGGTCCAAATTAAGGAAGTCCCGTATCCTCGTGCTAGCTGCTCTATTCACACCAACTGCACCTATAACTGGACCTTCCAGTCTTTGACCTTGGCCAGCAACTATATGAGTCAATAGTTGGACTGCATTTCTCTGATCCTGCACGGTAGCATCTATAGGTAGTTCTGGGGGAATTTCACTACTTCCTGGTTCATCAGGAGCTGGAGGAGTTGGAGATATCTGTGACAGAGACTCATCTTGAGCCTTATTTTGTTATCCCCCCCGATTGGGTATACCAACCACCACTTCTACTTCCTTCCCTTTACCTTTGTTTCTCCTGGTTATGGCATACTTGTTGTACAAAATAATTTAGGGGTTAGACACAATCCAACTATTACACTTTGGGTCTATGGCACAATCTAAAGAATGAAAAGAAAGTGACTACTCCTAAATGCCACGTATCCTCCTGCTTATAAATGTAGTGCACAACACATTGATAAAAAAGACTCTACATAGACACGATTTTGTAGAGTCTCTAGGATGATTCGCTCTAATACCACTTTTGTCACGTCCAAAGCCCCGTTAAGGCGGACTGGCACCCATTGCCGATAAGGCTCGGGAGAACCAACCTGTATCGATGCCCTTTGTATATATATTATAGGGATTTCTACATTCAACGTGTGTTTAAGAAAGTAAACAGTAATAACAAGCCAAAAGGAAATGCATATGACTAGGCCATTGAGGCCACATTGTCTAAGGTACGAGACATGACCACACTTTACTTTACATAGTCTACAAAGCCTCTATATAAGGAAAAGTATCTGATAATTGTCGGGACAGGCCCCACCTCATCTAACTATACAATATAAAAATATAAGTTCTAGACACGCAAAGCTTCGAAGCAACTTGGAGCTTCATAACAGCAGCTGGATATCCTATACTCCTACTGGGGAAAGTTACTAGCACCTGTACCTGCAAGATGAAATGCAGGTCTCCCTTAAGGGACGTCAGTACGAGATAATGTACTGAATATATAAGGTAGGAAATACTATATAAAAAGTAACCACTCAAATAAAACTATGCAGTGGTGTAAGGATAAGAGACCACCTTTAGTTATACTGTGGGATCATGTACTTTATGTTCTTTTTATTACTTTACCTTTACTGTATAATCTGTGCACAATATGTAATACAAATGACCAGATGATCAGTGGTAAATCTATATCGGGATAGACCCTGGCTAGGCTTTTCCTTTCACCCCTTGGGCTACCCCCCGTGATAGGATCAACCCTGGCTAGGTGATTCTTCCACCCCTCGGGTTACCACCCATTAATAAGAAATATACTTTACTTTATCTTTCAATTATCTTTGAGATGATTCTTCTGGTGGTCATAATATTAGAGCTATAGGAATGTAGATGTAGCATGTGACATGTAAATAATCATACAAGACAATATGATAATGAAAAGAGTATGTTACACAAATAATAAAATGCGTATGAGATGAAACAACCCATGAACTTCATTTAGCAACAAGAACCCATGTAACTTGGTATCCATATATGTATGCAGATTTGAAGGTAACTACGTATGGGAGCATATGAACATGTGAAAGAGTGGAGACACGGTTAATAGTTATATCGGAGTTGGTAAATGCCTTTATCTGCCAAGGAAGAATCTAGATTTCACGCCAAGTAATACGAAATCGAGTAGCCTGTACAAACCTCATTGTACGACCTCGCTTTTATCTCCAGATAACCTTCCCTTCCTCAAAATATTTATCTACAATATGGTAGGTGACAAAATAGCATTAGCAATCAATAGATACATTTTTGTAGCCCAATCTCATAAAAAACCAACACACGGGCAGCAAACGTATAATTATAAATACGAGCATATTCTTTCAACCTTTCCGCCTCTAATCATATTTTCTAGTACACATTCTCATATACATATCATGTGTAGCTTGTGTTAGTGCCATAATAGTCTTACAACAACCTACAAAGTACAACACATAAATATTCTACACAACATACAAGTAGGCGGCATAACATTACGTCGTCTCGCTACATTTCAATGTCGACAAATCCAAACCTGTTCCAACTTCAACCAAACTGTTCCCACAATATTTATACATAAAAATAGTCCTACAACAGTTCAAAAACAGTCCTCAAAACAGATGGAGGACGTGAGACCATAGTCCTCAATCAATCAGCCCATAATTTCTACAAACAACACACTTAGGATAACACGTTAAACCTCGATTGTTTACGTATAACCAAACAGTGCAACGACTTTTATACATCATTACAGAACTGAAACAAATTAAGAAAAGTAACCTTCTTTAATAATCAAGACAACTAAGAAGAGAAAAGCTCCCAAATAAGCAATAAAAGTATACAACAACCCTTGGAACACATGTTGTCCAAACATTCCAACATATACCTAACCAACATAGTCTCTTGTTTTCATGCGAAAACCATACCAATCACATAAGTATTCTTACTTACCTTTACCCTCAAGGTATAGGGCTTCTCCAAGAACCTTAAAAGTCTCCTTGTGCTTGCTTTGCAAGGCTAAGAAAGAGTAGAGAGAAAATTTGTGAAAGCTGATTTTGTTCTAAGCCTAAGAATGACTTAAAGGTGCTGCTTGTAACCACTTTTAAAGGATTACTTTGGCCAAATTTCTTTTGCATTTTAGTCCTTATCTTATCAAGTTAGTAATGTACCATTTTTTTCCTTTCACTTGGGCCTTATTAAATTGCAAACTGATGGACCTTAGCTACCCATTTTTCTCTTTTCTCCTTACTTAGTTTGGGCCCAAATCATTAAGTAAGATGTGATGTTCTTGGGCCCTTTTCCTATTCTTCTTGGGCTGTAAATATTGTTACGATGCTAAAGTGTGGGCTCAAGTTACACCCTTAACATGGACTTTATTCATTATCGAACTTGGACAAATTTGGTGTCGGGCCTCGTCTCCGTCTAGCTAGCAAGTTTAAGCTAAGCAAGTAGGTGACTCACCTGCTAGCTTCCTAAGTCCTGCAAGCACCTCAATTCCCTCATTTTGTTTAAGGCCGCGATCTCCTCAATTTGACTTAAAACTTGTATACACTCGACCCTCTTAAGCATTAGACGCACATATCGCCCTCTAATATGAGATTCAAGCACTTTTAACAATAGGCGTTAATTTGACAAAGCCATATCATGTTTCATTTGCATAGAACTAGTACATATGATGTGGGTTATGGTATCACTATTCTCTTGAGCTAATAGTGCTCCAACAGACCTTTATTGTGCCACAATGTAGAGTATCAATGGCTTTCTAGGTATAGGGGCTGCTATAACTGGAGGGTTTGCAAGATATGATTTGATACTTTCAAAAGCTTCGCTACATGTTTGGTCCCACTTAAAAGGAATACCCTTTTTCATAAGATGACTGAATGGTTGACATCTTCCAACTAGATTCGAGATGAACCTCCTCAGGTAAGCTGACTTTCCTTGAAGCCCTTTTAATTCATGAATATCTCGAGGCTTAGGCATCTTCAGGATGGCATCGACTTTAGCTTAATCAATCTCTATCCCTCGATTTTGCATAATAAAGCCAAGAAACTTGCCAGAAGTGACCCCAATGGCACATTTCAATGGGTTTATCCTTAACTGATATCTTTAAGGCAATTCAAACACCGTTCTTAACTCTTTCAAATGGTCACCCCTTTTTCTCGACTTCACCACCAAGTCATCAACATAATATTCGACTTTTTTGTGGAGTAAATCATCGAATATATTTTGCATAGCCCTTTGATATGTGTCACAAGTATTTTTTAGACCAAAAGGCATTACTTTGCAGCAATAGATACCTTTAGGGATGCAAAATGTAGTGAGTTCTTCATCCTTTGGTGACATGCGGATTTGGTTATAGCCAGAAGAACCATCCATGAATGACATTGCCTCGTAACTAGTTGTAGCATCAATAATTAGCTCTGGAATGGGCAGTAGGAACTTATCTTTAGGATATGCATTGCTGAGATCTCTAAAGTCAATACAAACTCGAATTTGGCCATTCTTCTTCCTCGTAGGAAAAATGCTTGAAATTCACGTGGGGTATTTAACTTTATGAATGAAGCATGCCTCACATGGGGTATTTAACTTCATGAATGAAGCATGCCTCAATGAGCTTATTGACTTCATTCTCGATCAATGGGACCAACTTTAGCCTAAAACATCTTTGGTCCTGCTTCACAAGACGAGCACCATTCTTGACTGCCAATTGATGGACCGCTATTTTAGGATTTAAGCCAAGAATTTCCTTGTAACTCCAAGCAAAGACACCATTATACTCTTTGAGTAGATTTATATAAGCATTTTCTTCCTCAACTTCTAGAAAAGTGCTTAAGTTGGCCTTAGTCTTCATCGATGCCAAGGTTAACTTCCTTTAAAGGATCAGTCGCGGCTTTCACTCCTTGTTCTAGTTCTGGTGGAGCATCTCCAACATCTTCTTCCTCCCGTGATCATTCTCACTAACAGATATATGGTAACACCAAGCAATGTATTCTGACCCTGCATCAATCTTTACTTGAGATAAGGCATCGAGCTCCCTTAAAGCTGCAATATGATATGAGCCTACACTTTCTTCATCTTCCTCACTTTCCTTGGTGTAAAGCACGGTGTGAGTCTTTGCCTTTAGCTCCTCTCCATATGAAACCATGAGTTCCACTTTTCGCTTCAGTCTAGAGGGAATTGTGCTTTGGATATCCTTTTGGATAAGCAGAGTAAGTTTTGTCACCCTTAAATAACTTCTCCGATGCTTTTTATTTTCTTTCTTCAATTGTCCCAACCTCTCGAAAACAGAAGTTCACGTAGTGGGTTTTCCAAGTCAATTGAAGATAGAAAGCCTTTTGTTAGAAGAAGTAGACTAATCTTTGATGGTGATGTAATTGTTACTTGCTCTTCTTATGGAAATACGGACTGGAGGTGGTTAGTTATAGCCCAAACCTTCGCGCGCTTTCCTGGTGACATCATCCGATAGGAGTTTTCCTAATTTAGATGGCTAATTAGGGTTGTATCTAGCCTTTGCAAGTAACTTGTAAGCATTTAGATCAAAGCCCTTTGTACATTTTGTAGGGAGCAGCATATCTTGAGGTGGATTTTGAGCCACAAACTCTCCAGCAGCCTTCCAGACAAGTTGATTGCATCAATGCGTTTGATAGGAAGAGTTAGCCGTCCCTTGGTTAAATCCTTGTATTAACAGACTACTTTCACTAAGTTCCTCAATCATGATTCCTAATTCTTTCAATGTATGGATGGGAAGAATTTTAACTCCATACCCCTCATCAATCAAGATTTTATTTATCCTCTTCTCTAGCACATGACCACCATATACAAAGGACGATTATATAGCTCTTCGCCGACTAGGAGATCATCCTCTATAAATGTAATTTTTCTATCACATGTATGTACTTCTTGAGTAGAGGGTTCTACGGGCTTCTTAGAAGATAAGGGAGACGCTTTTGGCGAAGTTTCGCCCATTGTTTCTTAATTATCCATGGGAGACACCTTTGATAAACTTTCACCTACTTTCTCTCCTTTTTCGGTGTTAAAATATGTTGCTAATTGTCTTGGACAATTCTAGTGTGAAACCAACTCAGCAAGAATTCTCCGAAAGTCATAGGACGCCGCGCCTTCTGGTAGTGATACACTTTCGCCTTTGCTTTCTTTGGATGTATGACTAGCTTTTGCTTCCTTAGTCTCCTCACCATCCTTTCACTGGTCTGTTGCTTAAATGATTCTCTTTTTGAACTTGTCTTGTTACATCTCCACTAATCACGAGAATCCAACATTCATCATCATCTCTATCAGTTTGGATTTTGGTAGGCTCTAAGGAATTCTCTTTTTCAGAGGCATATATTTGGATCGAGTCAAGCAATCCAAAAGTGATAGAGATTTGGTTAGAACTAACTTCCTGATCATCAAGGACAATCTTCTCTTCCTAGCCAATTGTATGACTTTATCCTTGAAAACGAAATACTTTTCAAGAGGATGACCCAAAAGTCTATGATATTTGTAATAGTTGATCATTAATTTTTCTATCTTCATCGGGTAGTTTCATCTGCGGTAACTAGATGAAGCTTTAGTTCAACTGATTCATCAAATATTTGAGAAAAATCAGAATCCAGAAAGGGGTATTCTTTTTCTTGCATCTCCTTTAAAGTCAACTTTCGATTTTGACGCCCTTGAAAAGTTGTCTTCACACTCTGCTTCCTGCTTTCCTTTGCAGTGCGTTAACATTCATGGAATCCTTGTTATCAGTCTTGAGCATAAATTTGCTCCATTTCTTCAGTTCCTGCGTGTCCTTTCCTTTGCAAGGATCATGGATAGGCATCATATCTTTTCCTGCAGAAGACATGCTCAACTCCATGTCGTGAGCAACGGGTAGCTAAATCTCCAAAGGACTTTGGCTTGATTCCTTGTAAGATGTAGAGAAGTCCCCAGTGCATTTCTTGGATACACATTTCTATTGCAGAAGCTTCTTTTAGTCTATCTTTGCAAATTAGGCTCATGTTCCTCCATCGATTTATAAAGTCGATGACTGGTTCATCTTTCCTTTGATGAATATTTGTGAATTCTACCATACTCACCATAGGCCCCGTGCTATAGAAGCGATTGAGAAACTCATGCTCTAGTTGCTCCCAATTATCAATGGAATGAGGTTCAAGGTCAGTGTGCCAGTCAAAGGAATTCCCCTTTAAGGAGCCAATGAACTACTTGACAAGATAGTCTCTGCAGTTCCTAGCATTATTACATGTTTCCACAAAGTGTGCCATATGCTGCTTTGGATTTCCCTTGCCCTCGAGCTGTTGAAAGTTTAGACGTTTATAACCAACAGGCATTTTAAGGTTATATATCCTCATAGTATAAGGATTTGCATACATATGGGAAGACTTGGCGGAGACTTCATACTTGTCTTTAATGGTCCCTTCAATTAACTCCTTTAATTGATCAAGTAGGATCATTCCTTTGGCAGAAACTGGCAGCTTCTTGAGAGTCAGAGCTTGCTTCACAGGATTTTCAGTCTCTTAAATCTCAATACCCTTCCATGGTGCATGGCTAGATTCCCCGTCTAATAAGCCATCTACTCTATCCATCAACTTATCTATGCGAGACTCTTGGTGTTGCATATGCCTGGTCAGTCCTCAATCATCTTTATCAGATTTGCAAGTTGTTCCTCCATGGATGAAGCAGTAGTTGTCATCGCTTGCATGACTGTTGGAGGCATAGCATGGACTATCATGGAAGTTGATCTTCAGAGGTCTCACATTATGCGACGCATATGGAGAAGATTCTTTGGATGAGTCCTGGTCTTTCTTTGCAGTAGATTCTTGGAACCAGAGACCTCAAGTAGAGCTAAAGTCTTCTTGATCTTCTTAGCAACACTACTTCCTCCGTATGAAGTATTTGTAGAGGACCTTGCTCCCCTTGGAGTTGAAGATCCACAATCAGGAGTTGGTGCGGACGACACTTATGCTATTTATTGTCATAGCATAGTGGTTTTGCTCCTTATAATAGGTCCAACACTTCAAAAAGTAATACCAAGGATTCCCTCTACTTTAGCGGAGAACTTGGAATCAGCAACCTTGGAGGAAGTTGATTGGGAGTTCATTTTCTTAGAAGCCATTTGAATATTCTTTGATTCTTGAAAAGATGAAATGAGAGGTAGAGATGAAGGGTAGATTTGGTCCCACTGGGCGTGCCAATTTGTTTACAACAAATTTTAAAAGTGATAGAAAGATAAACTGGAATCATAAATAAAATATGAAGAAACATAAATTTATTGATAAACAATATGGGTACAAATCTATTCCTCTCTTGATTCTTCTCTCATAAAGTTTCTCCATGATTCGAGGGCTGTTAGTGGCGTATTTCTCGAACTAGGATGATTTTGACTTCCTTAAGTCATCATATTTTAATCTCTCTATGGATATTTGAGATGTCATTTCAAGGGAATGTAATACCCTTTGTATAGGCATGAAGTAGGGTTTAGGGTAGAGCAGCCTCCAAGAAACCCTAACTAAAATAGAACTCTTTTTTGTAGAGTCCACAAAATATCAATGTAGTCCTACAAAATTTCAATGTCTACAAATGCCCCCTTGTTCAAGGCTTGTTGGAGTGTGAACTTGATGAAACTCAAAGACAGGGCTTGAAGTACTCATTTTTCCACCGCTGCAGGCTTTAGATTTGCATATTTGATTTATGAGAGAAGAGTTGAAGGGCAGATTCAGTCCCACTGGGCGTGCCAGAATTTGTATGACAATAAAATTCGTGTCGAGAAAATAATAGTCAAAAAACGAAAAATATTTCAACAATCATTGTGTTTTATTTTAAGGAGTAAGCTCTACTCTCTATGAATCCTTTGATTCACCTTTTCAAATATAAATTCAAGGGTTCTTTAGCTTGTTCTTGAGTCTTGAAAAACTTGATAGATTTGATCTTGACTTGTATTTGAGTTCAAGGGCTTTTGGGCTTGATCTTGAATTTGGTGGTCTTGATCTTGATATATGGATTTGATGATCTTGAGCTTGAACTTGAACTTGATACGGTCTTGTTCTTGAACTTGATCTTGATTTGTAATTGAATCCAAGGGCTTTTGGGCTTGTTCTTGAATTCGGTGGTCTTGATCTTGATACATTCATGAACTTGAATGCTTGAATTCTTGAATTCTCTTTGCTTGAGAAATCTGGACGTTTGATCTGCGAGCTCTCTCTGGCTTCTTATTAGAATTCTTGATGTGAATTCTGAATTATGAGGACCCCTTTATATAGTTATAGAATAGAAGAGTCATGATAGAATCAGACTTACTTTCGGAATCATATTTAAGTTGATATGATGCACGAAAGGTGATAAGAATAGGTTTCCTTGAGTTGTGATGGAATCAGACTGATACCTAATCGATAACGAACCTGAATGGCTTTTTTAGGGCCAATTTCCATCAATTTTGGTTGAGGCAATTCTTACTTGTTCATCGCCGTTCCGTTTGAAGAAAGGAAGGATCCCAAAGAATCGATCTTTCTTTTCGTTGTTGAATCTCTCTTTGATTAATCAATGTGTGATATTCCGAATCGTCATTACTAATGGAATCCAAATGATCTCTGGATTGATCAAAAGATCCTTTCTGTTGGCTAGAATCCGTTACTTAAACGAAACTAGATCTTGTGGAATCATATTGAATATTTGACGATATATTCTGTACCTACTTTCTTCTAGCCAATCAGATTTAAGGTGACATGGCACAGGAAAAGTGATAAGAATAGGTTTCCTTTTAAGTGACATGACGATATTTGATTGGTTGAGATACATCCCTCGTACATGCGGCACATATTTATTGGCTTTTGATTTAGATAGAAATGTCATGTCATTTTGACACATGGAGTGATCCTATTGATTTCTTTATTTAACTTGGTACGCCACATTATTTGACATGTGGCGTCAAGTGGACCTCTTGGATGAGAAGATATTGAGCCTAATAAAGTGTGTCTTCTTTTATAGCCCAAATACTTGAATTTGGACTTTTAATTAAATTCATATTTTATCGGACTTAATTAATAAACCAAATTATATTAACCCATAATATTTATTTGGACTAATATATTTTGAATTAAATATAACATGAATCATACTATAAAATTAATATTTTAATAAATTTTATATGATTAGAGTCTCGATGTTCAGTTATCTTATGCTTATGCCACACATATTCAAAAATTAAATGTAGGTAGACCCCAAAATATATGGGTGCAAGTCGAAACTGATAAATGTTACTTAGATAAAATATTTTCAGACAATACCATTTCAGAAAAGGCTAAGCTCAAATTTAATGACATCAACATCAACATCACAATAAATGTAACCTACAAAATAAAAGGTAAAAGACAGAGAAGGTAGCTAGGTTGAAAGCTTCGCATACGGTGGAAGAGAAGAATTTAGAAATAGTATTAAGTATTTACTCTTTTATTTATTTAATTTTAAGATTCACTTTTGAATCAGTATTTCTTTATATTTATTTTTATATTAGAATGCGCTCTTAATTTAGGACTATTCTATATAAATAATTGTTTAGCTGCGAAGAAAAGAAAAAATATTATTGTTATTTTTTAATATATATTTAAGACTTTAAAATTAATTAAAATTTAGATTATCAAATATTTTATTAATAAAAGTATGTAATATAATAAATTTTAAAAAAAAAGAGTAATTAAAAATCACGTTGGAAACATTAAAATACGCATTTTATATTTAAGGATCTTTTTTTAAAATTAAAGTTTAATTAAGTAATTATTTAACTCCTAACTATTAATCTCCAAATTATTACTTTTTGAATTCATAAAATATTTACAAAGTAAATCTATATTATAAGCAATTGAATTGATTTTCTCATCAATGTAGATTAAACTATTGCATCAAATTAATAATATTTATTTTATTTTATTTATACAAAAATTGTGTTTATTTTAATAACATGTACTATGTATAATTTTAAAATTGACACGACAGACCCTAAACTAGTTACAGATATACGTATAGACACAAAAAAAGGTTTATTTCTACCACCATCGACCGCTGACTAATCGAAAAAGATGAAATCTGGACGGAAGAAAAGAAGAATCGAAGGCGAGAGACATCAGTTTAGCAGAAGATGTCACCAGTCATATACTCTTGAAGCTTTTGGTGAACACCCATCTTTGATTAAGGAGTGTTGCGAAATCTTGGTCTTCTAATTAGCCTCATTTTGTGAAGATTCATCTCATCTTATCGTTTAACAACATAGAAAAACTCATCTCATCTTATCGTTTAACAATAAAGAACAGACTCACCACAGGGTGATGACGATTGTTCGACCTCAGATTGTTCTTACCATTATAAAAGTGACTCATATATTTTTGCCCTTACAAAAGTAGTTCAAATATACTTTTTTATCTGACAGAAATAAAAAAATAATTTTTTAAATTTTTACGTGGTATATATGATTCTCCTAACAAAGTCCATGGATATATTTGATTTTTTTTATATATGATTTTTTTTCTTCTATGATTTAGCGGTTAATTTGAATTTTAATTAAATATCTTCCTTGTAGATCTATTTGCTTATCATTACTTGAGTTTTTTATTCTTATTCCATTATCTCCTTTCATTCTTTAGTGTAAAAACATGAGAAATAAAAATAAAAACTCACATAATAATAAGCAACTAAATCTATAAGGGATCCTAAAAGCTATAAATGCTTTGCTCAAGTTGGATATGGTTAACCTCCCAATTAGACAGTTATATTCAATGCTTAGAGGATGGTTCAAGGTGTGAACTAGTTTTACTTCAAAAGAGCTAGGGCGCACAATATTATCAAATACCATATATATTTGGGAATTTTCAAAAATAATCTAAGCTTGAAATTTAATATGATCAAATAGTTATAATTACACAATATAACCTCAGTTATGTGACCTGGAGGGGAGGAGAGAGATAAATTATCGAGAGAGGGAGGAGAGAGGAGAGAGGAGAGCGAGAGTGGAGAGAGACGAATTGTATATGTATATCTGTCGAATTGTTGACTATGTATTTCTGTCAAAATAATTATATATATGCAGCTCGTATACATTTGTAATTGTATATGTGCAAGAAATTACAGAGTAAGATGAGAGAGGCGAGAGAGAGGAAGAGAGGAGAGAGAAAATAGCAAACAAAACCCTAACTATAGCAACAAAATCCGAAATATAGTTATAAATTGTAATTTTTTTCAAACAATAGTTGTATAATGTAAATACATATCACATGTTTGCGTAATTATATTAATTTTCTATTTTTTCATTGTCTTAGACGATGTCCCAGGTCGTGTCATTACAATTTTTTTTCACGCACTTATTTTTCTTTTGATTGAACCTACAATGTTGTTTTGAATGTGGATTGGCTTTTGGAATGGAAACAAACATGGATCATAATATCCATGCTTATCATCCAAAATGATTTATTTTTCTTTCTTTAAAACTACCATCTTTATGGAATGATAGACAATTATTTGTTGCATTAAACCACGCCGCAATCATTTTCACAATAGAATTACATTTACACCTGCCTATGAACGGACAAATCAAATCTGAAATTAGCACACTTTCTGCATGTGGGGTTGACCAGTAAACTTTTCACAATAAAATCACAGTTACACCTAAAAGCATTGCCTTTAGATGTTTTTGAAATAAAACAACACAAAATCGATCCAGAGATGAGATCAAGCATTCAGAAAGAAAAATATCAAACTGCAGAAAATGTGTAGTACATGGAATGGCAAAACACTCCAATTGAGTTTGTCTTTTGAGCGTATTCAGAAAATATTATTATTGAAGAATCAGGCACAAACATCTTGGTTGCCGTTGAAAAAAAGAAAAGCAAACGCCATTATATAGAGCTAAGCTAAAACTGCAAGCTATTGAAAGCTTTAAAACAATAGGTTTTGGTCTTTCACAAGAACAAACGCAGGACTGCATTATTGTAAGGGAGACCCAAATAAGAAGCTTATCTAGCCCGAAGCTGTTTTCTTTTGCTGGAAAACAACAGCATAAACCGGGACTATAGCACCGATGGCAACTGCAGACCAAACACCAAGGGTCATCTTTAGCTTCTGATTGGACATCCTGTCCAAGTTGTACATGTGCTTGGCGTGAAGATAGAATGGTTCATCATGGCCATGTCCTCCCATTCTTGTTATACTAGTTGAATGGATTCCTCTGCTCACTGTCCAAACAAAAAATTTTTAAATTTCAGTAAGATGAGATGTATGAGAGCATCGATCTTTTGGAATTTGAATGGAAGTTGCTCATAGAAAGTCAGATGCAAAGAGGATGAGCTTTAAAACTTGAAAGGTAAACAGAAAAGAAAGTTGCAAAGGACCGAAGCAAAAGAAATTACGGACGCAGGCCCAATGACAGTATCTAAAGTTCATACAATGCATGGGATGCAGTCATTTTGGTTTAAGAGGACCCATAGGGGAACAAAAGTTTATTTGCCACTATACAGATAAAAGGCCATCCAGAGCACAAAAGACCACCTCGTTGCTAGTCTGATAAAAGCAGTGCTAAGACTTACAGGTTAAAACATACTGCTGGGCTGATTATTTTTAAATTTCCCACTTCCCACAAAGGTTGGAAACAGTATCTGAGTTTATAATCAGACTCAGTTTAAATTACATCGATATCATCTCCCTTTCTATTAAAAGGTACAATATAGCAAACACATTGAGAAACATACATGAAAACACATGGTTATCACACATTCATAGTCAAGGGCAGAGCTACAGTGGTGCAAGGGTGGTCAGATGAACACCATTAGCTAGAAAATTAGACTGCATATATAGGTCAAACATTACTTATTATTCAATATATATATAACATTTTGAACACCCTTTTATACAAAGGAGAGCAGTAGTTCAGCAGCAAGGGTGTGCTAAAAGTCGTAGGACGCTCAAGGTCGATTACCTGTGTCCACGTATTTTGTCATATTATTTTCAGAAAAGGGTCAAATTGCCCCTGAACTATGCAAAATAGACCACATATACCCTCTATTACATTTTGGGACCAAAATGGCCTCTGTCGTTATCCTAAGAGACCGCAAATACCCTCAATAGTTAACAGCAGTGATGTGGCAAGTCATGTGGTACTAATTACGCCAAGCTTGCCGACTAGGATACCCACTATATTTTAACCCAATTTATAATCCAAATCCTAACCATTCTTGCTAGACATGACCCATTAAATTTAAGAGGCAAACATCATCCTTTCACCTCATTTTCACCATTCAATCCAGCAGACTAATTTCTTAAAATCCTTAGTCCCTTTCGTTCAACTATTATCTTCTCCATCAATGTCATCAGAAAACGAGGACATCTGATTAAAAAAAAAAAAGTTTTTAAATGGCTCATAAATATGAATCCTAACCAGAATGTTCAAGCCTTATAGACAGTTATGTTCATCTCTTACTAGTGTGTTCTATTTCTCAACACAAACAAATCACTCTTCCCATTTTATATGATGGTTGAATAGAAGCGTCTAAGAGGCACTCCATTTGCTGCAAGCTAGAGAAAGAGCCTAGATGGAGTGAATGATTCTGTTTTTGCCTTCTCATTGTCAGATTGTCTTAATGGCGTCCACCTTTCGCTCTGTCAGTGCATACAGTAAACTACAGCAATTTAGTACATGAAACAAAATGCAAAGTTTTCTAAATGTGTGTATTCAATAATATGGATTTCAGATTGTATTGAGCTGCAAATATCATCGTTTCACCTCTGTTTTTTTTTAAAAAAAAAAAAAAACTGGATAAAAAATCTGATATCCATATTATTTAGCACATCTTTTCACCTCAAAAATGCATGGGAATTTTTCATCTCAAAATGTAACGGAGGGTAGAAGTGGTCTATTTCGCATAATCAAGGGCAATTTTGACCTTTCCTACATTATTTTTTGGCCTGCCTTTATGCTTTAAAACTGGGCCTAAGCTCCTGACATAAAGAGACCAAATATGTAAATCCACCCTTTGACATAATAGAGCAGCAACTCAGCAGCAAGAGTACGCACAAAGTTGTAGTTCAATTCCTTGCATCCACATACTTGTTATATTATTTTGCGTCTGCTTTTTTTTGCTTTAAAACTGGGCCTAAGCGGTCATCTTAGTAAAATATTGTGTAATTTGATTTCAAACTTTTTGGTGCATCTCCAATGACCGGAGGAAAAAAATTACTTACTATCCAAAGTTTGAATATACTATGCGAAATTTCTGGCTACACCACAGTTCATTCTATGTCCTTAGCCTCTCAAAAGCAAAGTCTTTATGGAAGTCTTGTTCTTAGAGTTGGATAAACTACATCACTTTCTTGCATCCAAAATGACAAGCTAGGCCCACTAGTTTGTGAATGAGGTTTAGTCTGTCAACATTAACTATAACTTTTAAGGGTCACTAGGGGTAACACACCGCAAATTCTAAGCTAGGATCTGAACAATTCTTCGAATGCATAAAGCCCCGAGCCTGATGGTTTCTAATTATACATAGGTATTAAGACAAAATCCTAAGCGTGAGAAGTGTACTGGATGTGAATTAAGGTCATAAAGGAACCTCTAGCACAAAACCAAGAGTTTCCCTAACGATTAAGTTTCGTGTTAGTTCAAACAATGGTCTACTTCAAACAAGCATATCTCTTAGAACATGAAGAGTCACGTGACCCATAACCTATCAAATCAAAGGTATATAAGTCTAGTTTCCAACACAATAAACCGTTTGTCAATCTGATATGTGAGCAAGAAGTTATGCCCATCTTGAGACTGCGCTATGGTCTGCATCAAAAATCACCCAAGTCTGCAATGGGTCCAAAAGGCAAGGTCTGTAGGGGCTCGATGAAGTCCTGGAGCACACCCCGGAGGTGTGTGATGAGCCCCATGATACAACCCAACCCCCCCCCCCCAAAATCCTAGGTGAAAAATCCACCCAAGTTTGTATTTTTGTCCTACCACCTATGGATATTTGAACCTATATCAATTAGAAAGAACCCATAGAAACATTATGTTACATCTGCCCCCACCCTCTCCAACTTACGATTCAAGGGTTTCAAGCAAGAACTCTTCAAAAGTCTCTCAAACAACCAAGCCTAGAGTACTTCAAGCTTCATCCAACATCATCTACCCTTCCAAATATGTAAGCTTATCATATTGGAACCCAGTTCTTCTTCATGCCCTACATCTAATGTTTTAGTTAGTAAAATCAAAGCTAAGGTTTTTACTCCAAAATCTATGTTTTCAAATTCCCTCTAACAGCTTGTTTGGATGATGGTTTTTCATGGTATGGTTAGTAAGAGAACCACGTTTGCTTTGATTGTTTCATTAATTATATGGTATGGTATGCTATGATTTCATGGTTCTATGGCCATAAAAATACTCACTTTTTGAAACTACCAATTTGGTGGCATCCCATGGTTCTCTTATTTATTTTCCCCAATTATACCCTTAATTAAATTTAAATAATTTTAATTTATCATTTAATACTTTATTAAACTTTACCCTAATATATGTATTACTTTTGTATTACTCATTTTTCTCTGCATCAACTTTTGAAGCTTCTCTTTTGCCTCCCATTTTCTCTCATGTTTTGGTCTATTCTTTGAGGTTCGTTTTTAAAAGTTCTTATTTTGTTATTTTCTTGTGTTTTTTTCTTATGTTGTATGCATGGATTGGAGATACATTAGCCTGTATATTTCCTAATTGATTTATGTATTTATTTAAAAAAATATTTTTAAAATATTGATAAATTTAATATTTATAATAATTAAGGATATTTTTGTAAATTTATCGATTATGATATAGTAACATGCACTCAAAACAAACAATGAAATTATCATTAAATAGTAGCAATCCATATAGTCTATCCAAACATTGTACAGTACTGTTCTGTACAGTACCATACATTATGAAAACATGGCAAACCACTATCTAAACACAGAGTAAGTCTAACTTTCTACTGTTGAATTCTATTATTGAAACTATTGTATTTTCTATTTATTGATGATTCTCGAGTGATGGTTCATATTATTCTACTACACGGCCCCTTCTTAGCTAAAGTTATTCGAAAACCTTGTCCTGGTGTTTCATATGCTTGTTTTCCTAAGTAAATTATATTACAAGTTTTAAAGTAGTAATAGAGTTTTAAAGAAAGTATATTCCAAAGAAAGCATAATCAGATGTTACAGCAAGTTCAGCTCTGTTCCAAAGAACAATTTTGAGCAAAGTCTCATATTTGATTTAGACAGACTTATAGTTTATCTATTTACGAGCATATACAGTATATACATATTAGTTTGAGAGTACTATTTAGTACGGAAAGGACACGGGTCCAGAAAACTCAAGTCTCATAACTATGTTGCACCACTAGTTTGTCCGCTCCTTTAGCCCAAGAGGCTTAGTAGTGGGTCCATATCAAATGGACAGGTTATATAACCTGGCAAGGTATAGGACATCGATCATAATTGGATTCTTTTGGACACCATGAGTTCACATGGTGTATGTCAATTGTAAAAAACTACCCACTATATATTAAAAAAATGATTACTTGTGCATGTCAATATTCTTTCCAGTAGGAGTTGGTAGAAGTTAGCTGCAATTAGTCTAGAAACTGTGTAATTAATACAGCTTCCATATGTAATTACAGATTGTATACAGCTGTACATGGCTAACAGTTAGAATAGTACTGTAGCAGTACTGTAGCAACGGCTATAGGTACTGTAGTAACGGTCAGGGCACTGTAGCGGTACT
>JAPFFP010094830.1:0-20435 GCA_026153255.1 Solanum medicagineum | reverse complement strand
AATCAATCGAATCTTGTCATCTACTTTCCTTTTCCTATGTATCACTACCTTGGTTGGGATCGTGATAGTAGGCGGGGTTTAGTGTTGGCCACCACCAAACAACATTCAAAGTGAAGGGAAATAGATAATATATTCAAATACCCAATCAAAGAAATGCATAAAATCTAGGCTATTTTAAGTTATCTCTTTATGGTTCCCACAACCCCAAGTTGTGGGTGCTTAGCTACTCATTGCTAAGGTAAAATCACCATCAATGAATATGAAAGACATGGTTGAGAGATTACCCAAAAATAATGAAGAACAACACCTCTTTGATTTTGAAACCATGAGCTTGGATTAATGGAAGTTGAGGACAATGTGATTTCAAATCCCCCAAAATGGGTCTTCAAAATGAAATACGAAAATCTACATTAATCCCTAGAAAAGTTCCCTAGGAAGATTCAAAGTATCTTCAAAATTTGTGGAATGTCGAACTCTCTTTCAAAAACCCTATCATTAACTATTTATACTATTTACAAAAGGCCTTAAAAATAATAGGGCTTTCATAGTCAACACTTGGCATTTTGGACTGGACTGTTATGATCCATTGCTATGAGTCGTAGTGTGCTCTATGACTTTTAGTGTCTTCTTATAGTCCTGAGTTGTAGTTCTTGGTCCAAACTCTTTGCACACTATTTCTTGCTACGAGGCCCCCTCCTATGAGTCATAGTGACACTTACGACTTGTAGGTTTATCTCGTATAGCTTACCTTCACTTTGCAAATTCTTGATTTTTGAAGACTGTTTCATGATACGAGGGCTCATTACGGCTCGTAGCTTGGGCTATGACACGTAGGGTGGCTCGTATGTCCTAAACTTCATCAAAATCCACAATTTTCACTCCAATTCATGCAGACTTGTATTTTCTGCAAAAACAACATAAAGAACACATAAAAGCTATAGAAATTTGCATTAAGAACCTACAAAATCCTTTGTCTTAGGCATTAAATGTGTTGTAATTTGATAGCACATCACTACAACAATGCCACTAATGAGAGGTAACTAGAGAGTTGCTACACCAGGGATAGGCGGTGCGAAAAACCAGTTATATGTGATGGGAAACTGACAGGACCAAGAGATCGCACTAGATATTATGAAGGGTATGCTTTGAGTCTTTATCTTTAATTGTTATGCTTTACTTGATTCGAGTGTGACTTGTTCCTTTGTAACCTCATATGTGGCTGGTAGATTTATGATCCTTCTTGAGTGCTTGATTGAGACATTTTCTATTTGTATTCCTGTTGGCGAGTCCATTCGAGGCGAGAGAGACTATAAAGATTGTGTAGTGTCTATCTATCATAGGGATACTCTTGCAGATTTTGATTGAGTTAGAGATGGTTGATTTCGATGTGATCCTTGGCATGGACTGGCTTCATGCCTGTTATGCCTTCGTGGATTGTAGAACTTGGACCATCAAATTCTAGTTTTTGAATGAGTCCGTTATTGAATCGACGGGAGATTTCGTTATGCCAAAGGTTTATTTCCTACCTTAAGACCCGAAGATTGACATCTAAGGGATATATCTTTCACCCCATGCAATCAAGTATGATGATATTGCACATTCTACTCTTGAGTCTGTCCCAATTGTGAGTGAGTTCCCTGATGAATTTCCTAAGGATCTGCCTAGAGTCCCGCATGATAGAAGATTAATTTCAAAATTCATGTTCTCCTTGATACCCAACCTATCTCTATTTCACCATGTAGTTGAGAGATTTGCCAGAGAAGGGATTTATTAGGCCGACTGTCTTTCTATGGCATGCTTCGATCTTGTTCATGTGAAAGAAAGATGGTTCCCTTAGAATGTGTATTGACTACTGCCAATTGAATAAGGTGAAAGTCAAGAATAAAATATCCCCTCCCAAGAATCAATGACTTATTTGACCAACTTTAGGAGGCCACTGTTTTCTCCAATATAGACCTTTGATCAGGCAATCACCAGTTGAAAGTGAGAGAATGTGACATCCCAAAAATGGCTTTTCAAACCTGATATGGTTACTTTGAGTTTTCATTGATGTCCTTTGGGTTGACAAATTTGCTTATGGCTTTCATGGACATGATAAATAGAGTATTAAGACATTGCCTTGACATGTTCATGATCGTGTTTATTGATGATATTTTGGTGTATTCTACAGATGAGGAGGAGCATGCTAGTCACCTTAGAATCGCTTCATAGACAATCAAGGACAATGAGTTATTTGCAAAGTTTTTGAACTGTAAGTTTTGGCTCTACTCTATGGCATTACTAGGTCATGTGGTCTCAGGAGACGACATTCGAGTGGATACTCAAAAGAGTGAGGCAGTTAAGAACTAGCCTAGACCAATTTTTTTGGTAGATATAAGGAGTTTTCTAGGACTGGCCGGCTACTACTACAGGTTTGTTGATAGATTCTCTTCCATATCCATGCCATTCACTATACAGACTCAGAAGAAGGCTAAGTTTCAAAGGTCTGATGAGTGTGAGAGGAGTTTCCAAGAGTTGAAGACAAGGTTGACTATTGCCCCAGTGTTGACCTTGCCTGATGGAACGGATGGATTTGTCATCTACTATGACGCTTTGAGAGTGGGATTAGGATGTGTGTTGATGCAGAGAGATAAAATTGTTTCCTATGCTTTTAGATAGCTTAAAGTACATGAAAAGAATTATCCAACTCATGACTTGGAGTTGCCACAGTGGTGTTTGCTCTCAAGCTGTGGTGCCACTACTTTTATAGAGCACATGTTGATGTATTCACATACCATAAAATCCAGCAATATGTCTCCACCCAGAAAGAGCTTAATCTAAGGCAGAGGAGGTGGCTTGAGTTACTTAAAAACTATGACACGAGCATCCTCTACCAACCAGGTAAGGCTAATGTAGTTGCTAATATCTTAGCAGATTATCTATAGGGAAGTACCTCCCAAAGAGAAAAAAGAGTTGGCTAAAGAGGTTCACAGACTGGCACGATTGGGAGTTCAGTTAGATGAATCGGGCAAAGGAGGAGTTTTTGTGCATAATGAGTCTGCATCATCTCTAGTAGTAGAGCTGAAGGTTAAACAAGATCAAGATCCTATTTTACTGCACTTGAATGCAGACGTGCATAAACAAAAGGTGATGGCTTTTACTAAAAGGGTTGATGAGATGTTGAGATACTGAGGCAGGTTGTATGTTCCAGATATTGATAGCATTCAAGAGAGGATCATGATGGAAGCCCATAACTCAAGATATTCTATCTATTTGGGCTTGACAAATGTGTACCAAGACATGGAGAGGTTTATTAATGGAGTGGAATGAAAAGAGATATTGCTGAGGCTGTTTCCAAATGGCCGAATTGATAACAAGTAGCAGTTGAGCATCAAAGGCCATGTGGAGTAGCTCAGAACATTGAGATTCTAAAGTGGAAGTGGGAGATGACTAACATGGACTTCATCATAGGTTTACCAAGATCTCATAGACAGCATGATTTTCTTTGGGTGATAGTTGACCGAATGACCAAATCTGTTCACTTCTTGGTAATAAAGATGACTGACACTGTGGAGGATTATGCCTGACTATACATAAAGGAGATTGTTAGACTGCATGGAGTCCCCTTGTCAATTATCTCAGACAAAGGAGCTCAATCCACTACTCAATTTCGGAGATCTTTGCAGAAGGGCTTAGGTTCGAAGGTGAATCTCAGTAATACGTTCCACCCATAAACTGATGGTCAGACAAAGCATAGAATTCAAACCTTGGAGGATATGTTAAGAGAATACATCATTGGTTTCAAAGGTAATTGGTAATACCACTTGCCTGTTATTGAGTTTGGCCATAACAATAGCTTCGATTCGAGTATTCAAATGGCTCCATACGAGGCGCTATATGGATGGAGATGTAGATCACTAATCCGTGGGTTTGAGGTAGGTGTAGTTGAATAAATAAGACCATACTTGGTTTGCCAAGCCATTAAGAAGGTTAAATCACAAGTGAAAGATTGAAGACTGCACAGAGTTGATAAAAAACCTACACTGATGCTAGAAGAAGAGACTTAGAGTTT
Organism: Solanum medicagineum; assembly: GCA_026153255.1. Classification (NCBI taxonomy): domain Eukaryota; kingdom Viridiplantae; phylum Streptophyta; class Magnoliopsida; order Solanales; family Solanaceae; genus Solanum; species Solanum medicagineum. Next base: position 16,384 of record JAPFFP010094830.1, on the reverse strand, counting down.
GAGGTTGACAATTGGGTGTATTTGAAAGTATCATTTATGAATGGTGTGATGTTATTTTGGAAGACGGTAAAGTTGAGTTCGAGGCATATTAGCCCTTATCTGATTTTAATGAGAGAGGGCAATATGGCTTATGAGTTGGAGCTACTACTAGAGTTAATAACCACCTATCCAGTCTTCCATATTTCCTTGCTTAAAAGGGGTTTGGGAGACCCACATTTTGTTGTGCCTATTGAGAGTATTGGAGTACAAGACAACTTGAGCTATGAGGAGATTCCCATCCAAATCCTTCATCGTCAAGTTCGCAATTTAAGATCCAAATAGATTGCACCTGTCAAGGTATTGTGGAGAAACCAGTTTGTAGAAGAGGCCACATGGGAAGTAGAGGAGGATATGAGGCGAGGTACCCACATCTATTTCTACTTGTTGATGATGAGAGAGTTGATGGTAGTTATTCTTTTTAATTCCTAAGTTATTCTCTACTATGAGTTTTGTAACGACCCCAAAAAAATATGCGAAAATGTTCCTCGGAGGTGTTTGATAAAATATTCAGTTATGGGTTCTTAAGGAATTGAAGCTCCAATCCATGTCATATGGATTGAATGACTTTATGATAATGGAATGATGATGAAATGATGATGAAAAAGAATGTATCTATATGTGATGAAAAAGAATGTATCTATATGATGATGAAAGGAGTATATAAATATATGATATTATCTCTATAGTGTTGGAGATGACCAAACCTAACTCGGGGGGTTGTAGGCCCGTATAACCTTGTTGAGGGGCTAGTACCTTGATCACCTATCTCAGGGGGTGGTAAGCAATGGTAACCTTTTTGGGGGTTCGTACCCATCAATCTTGTTGGGGATCTATACCCATCAACCTTGTTGGGGGGGTTTGTACTCCATCAACCTTGTCGAGTGGTTTGTACTCCATCAACCTCATGAAGGGGTTTGTACCTCATGCGCCTGTCCAAGGGGGTGGTAGCCCTTGGATTCAGTAAGAATAGTCACTCTATACACTTACTTTATGATCCATATAAGCATGGTTTACTATGAGCATCTTCCATGCATTTCATATTGCTATATGTACTCGTTGCGTATGCTTATGCATTTCGATTATGTTGCCATCTCTTAATGCATTTCATCCTACATACTTAGTACATTCAAACATACTAATGTATACTCTATACCTACATAATGTCACCATGTAGGAACCAGTGCACCGCTTGCTCATCCTCCTACTCTACGTGGCTAGTACGATTGCCTCTCAATCTTGTTGGTGAGTCCTCCATTCTGGGGACGGGCTTATGATCGATTTCTATGTACTCTATATTTTCTTTATTTATGAATTGACTATCAGAGAGAGCCCGGTAGTTTGTCGTGGGTCCCGCTCTTATCAATGTAGTTGAGGTGTTGTTGGACATGCTATGTATCTATGCTATGAGCCTTGACTCTCTTGTTTCTTGATGTTATGATATGGAAGTTTACCCTTAGCCCCAATTCCCTTATTTATGGTTGTCACTCATTGTCATTTTAATTACTTCCGCAACTAAGGATGTGTAATATTATGCTATGCAGCTTGTTTGGGGTTCCTTCGGGTTCCCCATTCACCAGTCACGTCTATGCCCTAGGCTTGGGTCGTGATAAATATGGTATCAGAGCACTAGGTTGTTACATCCTCGGAGTCCAATACACTGCGTCGATTAGAGTCTTATTCATTGTTATGGTATGCACCACAACTATATGTAGGGGGCTATGAGACGTTTTAGGAAATGTTTCCCTTCTTCATGTTCTAAGTCATGTTATAGAGTTGAAGTGAGTTTTTCCCCCTAAGATTGTTCTTTGCTATGCTACATCATGCTTAACACTAGAGGAAGACGAGCCCGCACACTCGAGGAGCAACTGACCAATAGAGAGCTTAGGGATGCTCTTACCTTGCTTGCACAAGTTGTGGCTAATCAAGACAATCAAGGGCCCTAAACCCCTCATGATCCTACACCGGCATCTCGGGTGAGAGGCTTCATGAGAATTAATCCCCCACAATTCCATGGGTCAAGGGTGAGTGAGGACCCACAAGAGTTCATTGATGAGGTTTACAAGATTTTGTCTATCATGGGCGTGAGACCAGAGGATAAGGGAGAGTTGGCGGCCTACCAACTCAAAGGGGTACCAAAAATATGGTACACCCAATAGAAGGAAGACTAGGAGTCAACTATGTGGTGCTTTGGGCAGAGTTCAAGGTGGCCTTCCTTAATCGGTTCTTCCCCCTTGAACTTATGTAAGCTAAGTTGGTGGAATTTATGAAATTCAGACAAGGGTCTATGAGTGTGAGGGAGTTTGCCCTCAAGTTCACCCAACTTTCAAAGTTTTCTCCTCACTTGGTTGCCGACCCAATCTCAAGAATGATCAAATTTGTGATGGGTGTTTCCGACTTGATTAGTGAAAGAGTGATAGTCTGCCATTTTGATTAGTGTCATGGACTTGTCACGTTTGATGACCTATGCCGAACAAATGGAAGAGGAGAAATTGAGGAAGGGAAGGGTTCATGAGGCCGTGAGATCCCATTTTGAGGGTAAGTTCCAAAAGAGTAGTTGATTACATCGAGGCCAAGGGTCTTCTCATGCATTTCAAAAGAGGGTAGCAAATGCTTTTCCAAGGGCCCAAGGTGGTAGAGGTGTGGCTCCTATTGATGTGTGTCTGAAGTACGGTGAGGCTCATGGTGGCCCATGCTTGAGGGATACCGGTGCTTGCTATGGTTGTAGGGAAATGAGGCATAAGGCAGTAGATTTCCCTTAAAATTGCAACAAAGGGAAGGAGCTTCGTCCTCAAGGTGCTAATGCAGTTCCTTTGGGGAGAGGTGGCCGACAAGATGGTGCCCCAAGGCACAATCGATTTTATGCTTTGCGTGGGAGGCAAGGGATTGATGAGATCTCCGATGTTGTTACTGGTATGTTGAAAATCTTTGATTTTGAGTTGTATGCATTGATTGATCCGGGTGCCACACTTTCTTTTGTTACCCCTTTGTTGCCAAAAATTTCCATGTTGAGCCAGTTGCATGACTCATATGAGGTGTATACTCCTATCGGTGCATCTATTATTGCTAGAAATGTCTGTAAAAGTTGTCCTATTCGCATCTTGCATAAAATATTTCCTTGTAATCTTGTTGAGTTGGACATGGCTGATTTTGATGTCATTCGTGGGATGGATTGCTTGTATGTATACTATACTTCTATTGATTGTAGAACCTGTTGGGTCAAATTCCAATTGCCAAATAAACCCGTCCTTGAGAGGGAAAGTCATGATGTAGTGGTCAAGGGTAGGTTCATCTCATGTATTAAAGCCCGTAAGTTGATCTCTAAGGGGTGTCTTTACCATCTTGTGAGAGTTAGGGATGTGGAGTCCAAGGTTCGTCCTATCCAGTTGTAAATGAGTTTCTTGATGTCTTCCCAAATGAAATTCTCGGTGTTCCTCCCAAAAGATAAATAGATTTTTGTATAGACATCCTTCCCGATACTCAACCCAATTTTTTTCCCCCTACCATATGGCCCCAGTAGAGTTGAAGGAGTTGAAGGAACATTGAAGGGACTTATTGGAGAAAGGGTTCATTAGGTCTAGCCAATCACCTTGGGGTGCACCGGTGTTGTTTGTGAAAAAGAAAGATGGGTCCCTTATGATGTGTATTGACTACCGGTAACTCAATAGGGTCACCATCAAGAATAGGTATCCTCTTCCAAGGATTGATGATTTGTTTGACCAATTGCAAGGGGCTAGCCATTTCTCTAAGATTGATTTTTGGTCCGGGTATCATCAAGTGAAGGTGAGGGAGTGTGATATTCCAAAAATGGCCTTCCTGACTAGATATTGACATTGTGAGTCTGTTGTGACGTCTTTTGGGTTGACCAATGCACCGACCATCTTCATGGATCTTATAAATAGGGTCTTCAAACCCTACCTTGATTTATTTGTTATGGTATTCGTTGATGATATTTTGATCTATTCTCGTAGTGAGGAGGAGCATAGGCTTATTTAAGGGTTGTGTTGCAAAGATTGAGGAAGGAAAAATTGTACGCTAAATATGAAAAGTGTGAATTTTGGTTGAAGAAGGTTTCCTTCCTAGGACATGTGGTGCCAGGGGATGGCATTAAGGTGGATCCTAAGAAGACCAAATATGATTAGAAATTGGCCTAGACCATTGAACCCGTCGAATATTAGGAGTTTATTGGACTTAGCTGGATACTATTGGAGATTCGTGAATGGTTCTCTTCTATTGCTTCCCCAATGACAAAATTGACTCAAAAGAAGGCCAAGTTTGTATGGACGAATGAGTGTGAGAGTGTCACGACCTAAGCCTAGGGCCTAGACGTGACACGACAAATGGGGAACTCGAAGGAACCCAAAACAAGCCTCTTTAACTTGTCATTACATATCATTGGTCGTGGAAGCACATAAATGACATAAAGAGTAAGAATAAGGAAAAGGGACTAAGGGAAAAGTTTGCATAAACAACATAATCAAGAGACAAGAGTCAAAGCTCATATCATAGGTACATATCATGTCCAACAAGCACCTCTAATACATAGATAAGAGCAGGGGCCAAAGACAAAGCAACCGGGCTCACCTCATAGTCAAAATAGAATGTAAAGAAGAATGTCTAAATACATAATAAGAGCAACATAGACTAAGGTCCCCGAAGTGGAGGCACCAACAAGCTTGTAGTACTGATCTAGACACGTGAAGGAGGAGGATGATAAAGTTGGGTACCGGTTCCTACATGGTGATATCATGTAGGCAAGAGTATGTGTTAGTACATTTGAATGTACTAAGTATGTAGGATGCAATGCCACAAGAGATAAGCACCTTGTTTAAAATGCATAAAAATAAGCGATAGGCATAATATAACAATATGGCATGTATGATCATTGCATAAGTAATCACTCGGACATTAGGATACTACAGTCAGTCAAACTTGGAACGACCCAAGACTAGGTCCTAGATGTGACCACCGAATCGGGAACCCGATGGAACCCCAAACAAGCCTAATAGCATATCATTACACATCCTTGGTCATGGAAGTAATTAAAATGACAATGAGAGACAAGAATAAACAAGGGAATGGGGGCTAAGGGTAAACTTCCATACCATAACATCAGGAAAAAAGAGAGTTAAGGCTCATAGCATAGATACATATCATATCTAACAATACCTCTACTACATACATAAGAGCGGGGGTCACGGCAAACAATCAAGCTCACCCTCATAGTCAATACATAAATAAATAAAATATAATATTAGTACATAGCAAGAGATCATAAGCCTGTCCCAAGAATAGAGGACTCACCAACAAGCTTGAGAGACAATCGTGATAGCCACGTGGAGGAGGAGGAGGATCAAGCGGTGCACCGGTTCTTACATAGTGACATCATGTAGGCATAGAGTATGCGTTAGTATGTTTGAATGTACTAAGTATGTAGGATGCAATGCAACAAGTGACAGCAACATAATCAAAATGCATAAGTATAGGCAACGAGTACATATAGCAATATGGCATGCATTGAAAAACCATGTTTATATGGATCATAAGGTAATTTTAAGGAGTGACCATTCTTAGTGCAATCCAAGGTCTACCACCCCCTTGGATAGGCGCATGAAGTACAAACCCCTTCATGAGGTTAATGGAGTGCGAACCCCCCGACAAGGTTGATGGAATACAAACCCCCTATCAAGTTTGATGGGTACAAACCCCCAACAAAGTTGATGGGTACGAACCCCCAACAAGGTTACCTGGGCCTACCACCCCCCGAGTTAGGCGATCGAGGTACCAATTCCTCTACAAGGTTACTCGAGCCTACAACCCACCGAGCTAGGCTTGGTCATCCCCATCACTATAGAGATGGTATCATATATTTATAAATTGCTTTCATCATCATACACGTTCATTCTTTTTCATCATAATTCCATCATCATAAAGTCATTCAATTTATAAGACATGCATTGGACCTTCAATCCCTTAAGAACCTATAACTGGACATTTTATCAAATACTTAGAGGGTGTGTAGTGAAAGTGTAAAACCATGCAATTCAAGAATGTAATCATGCTAGAAAATTCAAGATAAAATCATCAATAGAGACTTGGTAATACCTTCAAGAAATATATATCAAAACCCTTCATCAAAGCGCACATTAGATCTTAGATTCATAGCCCAAAACAAAGGTAAACAGTCACAACTTCATAAACCCCAACATAGTGAGTAGTGATTTTTATAATAATTAAGATCAACTTGTAAATCAACTTTAAATAATGCAATTTAGGAGAAAAGAAGCTTGGGTATCATGGGTAAAAGTAACCCATAAAAAAAACCCACATACCTTAGCTTTGCAAATGAACTTGATGAAGGTTGGAGATGGAGACTTGAAGCTTGCTTGAATTCCTTAAGACCTGGAGAGGGTTTCTGGACTTGAATTTAGGAGATTAAGTTTTGGCTAAGTGTTTGAATGAGTGTTGGGGAATGTTTAGAATGATATGAGGGTGAAAAATGGCTAAGTATAGGTAATTTGACGTTTGGGGGCACTTAGGCCCAAGACCCTAAAGTCTTGGACCGCACAAAATTTAACTGGGCAGGAAATACAAAGGTCCGTATCACGACCTTGTCACGAAATCAGGTTTTCTTCATTTGTGGACACCAACCGTGTCGCGCTAGGGGCGCTCAAACCTCACTAGAAATCACATTCTTGGAAAATCAAAATCACTAATAGATTGCTCTTAAATCGGGGTTAAAACCATTTTCCACTCAATTAGACCCCCTGAACAAGAATATGAAGTCGGATTTTTGATATTACGCATGGAGTTTGAGATATAAGGACATTATGATTCCGGATAGTTCAGAGGCACATTTTCGGGCATTTGTTTGGGGTCATTACAATATCTCCCCGTGGGAACATTCGTCTCCAAATGTCAAAAAGACGTATAAGAGAGATGTGAACATGAAAAATTTAAGCCCACATAAGGATGCAACAATGCACTAAAACATCATTTCAAGAATTTCAACATAAGAGTAAAATCATCATGAACTTGTCGAATTAAGCATGAATGTATGCATATGTCATGGGCTGAACTTAGACTTGAAATCACATAGAGGACCTAAAGTTGTACCTTAGGATTGAGTGGAGTAGAAACAGTAAGGATATCACTTTTGCATGTCCGCTTCGGCCTCCCATGTAGCACTTTCGACTTGTTGATTCCTCCAAAGGACCTTAACGGAATCCACATCCTTGTTCCTCAATCTCTTTATTTTCCTATCCAAAATCTGAACCGGAACCTCTTCATAAGTCAAGTTGTCTTCAACTACACCCACAACATCAAGAGGCATAATAGCATTGGGATTACCCACACACTTCCTCAACATAGACACATGAAAGACCAAATTAAGCTATTCTATTTCTCTAGGCAAATCCAACTCGTAGGCAACCTTACCGATCCTTCTCATTACCCTATAAGGGCCCACATATCTAGCGCTCAACTTTACCTTCTTACCAAAATGAGCCACACCCTTCATGGATGACACCTTCAAATAAACCTAATCATCAACATAGACACATGAAAGACCAAATTAAGCTATTCTATTTCTCTAGGCAAATCCAACTCGTAGGCAACCTTACCGATCCTTCTCATTACCCTATAAGGGCCCACATATCTAGCGCTCAACTTTACCTTCTTACCAAAATGAGCCACACCCTTCATGGATGACACCTTCAAATAAACCTAATCATCAACTTAGAATTCAAGCTCCCCTCTCCTCACATCGGTATAAGACTTTTCATAGCTTTGGGCTGTCTATAATCTTTTCCTAATCATCCTAACCTTCTCAAGAGCCTCCATAACCAGATCTGGTCTTAAGAAAGGCCACCTAACCAACCTCAAACCACCCAACATATGATTTACAATGTCTACCATAAAGAGCCTTAAATGGAGCCATACCGATGCTATAATGATAGTTATTGTTGTAAGCAAACTCAATAAATGGGAGATGATTATCCCAACTAACTTTCAGCTCCAACACACAAGTTGTAAGCATGTCTTCGAGGGTTTAGATGGTCATTTTGGCTTTGCCGTCCATTTTAGGGTGGAAGGCCATAGAAAGCTTAATCTAGCACCAAGACCCCTTTGGAAGGACCTCTAAAAATGTGAAGTAAATTGGGCTCCACAATCCGATATGATGGACAAAGGAACCCCGTGCAACCTTACCAAGTCATTGATGTACAACCTTGCATGCTCCTCAGCTCCATATGTGGTCTTAACCAATAGAAAGTGAGCCGATTTCGTCATCCTATCAATCACAACCCAAATGGAATCAAAACCCTTTCTAGTCTTGGGCAAACGAACCACAAAATCTATATTAATCACCTCCCACTGCCAAGTAGGAATCTCTATGTCTTGGGGTGGGCCACCCAATCTTTGATGTTCGACTTTGACTTGGTAAAAACTATGACAATTGGAAACAAATTTGGCAATGTCCCTCTTCATGTCTCCCTACCAATACACCTCCCTCAAATCTCTATACATTTTAGTAGAACCGGGATGAATAGAATAAGACAAATTATGGACCTTATCAAGGATCTTTCCTATCAAGACATCAACACATGGCACAAGTTAAGATCTTTCCTTAAGAAGTTCTAACCATCCCCTTTGCCTCAAGTTAAGATCTTTTTGAGTGAAGACATATTGGAAGCTCTTATGATCGGTGAACATATCAACATACACCCATTACAGGTAATGACGCCAATCCTTAATGCAAATACCACGATAGCTAGTTCAAGATCATGGGTAGGGTAGTTCTTTTTGGGCACCTTGAATTGCCTAGAAGCATAGACTATGACAACACAACCCAACCCAACTCTAGAAGCATCATAATACACAACAAATCCCTCTAGCCTATTCAGTAGTGATAATATAGGAGTGGACACAAGCTTATTTTTCAAGGTTTGGAAGCTCCTATCTGAAATGACCCCAAAAAGTGCCCCAAAATGTGCCTCAGAATGCCCAAAATTTTAAATTTCATATATCTCAAATCCATGAGCGATATGGAAAATCTGACTTCATGTTCTTGTTCAGGAGGTCAAAATTAGGGGGAGAAGGTCTAACCTCGATTTAAGAGCGAAGTATTAGCAATTATGAAATTTCAAGAATGCAATTTTCAGTGAGCAATCTGCGTTCCTCACGCGACGCGCACCAGTATAAAAAGGTGCCTGTTTTTTTTAAGTTGGACCTAAGTGTTCACAAACGTATTTTTATATATACTTAGCCATATTTCACCCTCTTATCATCCTAAATATTTCCCAATACTCACTCAAACATAGCCATATTTTTCACTCCAAAATTGAAGTCCTAAGCCCTCATCCGGAACTAAAGTTTTCCTTCAAGGTTCTTATTCAAGCTTCAAGTTTCCATCTCCAATCTTCACCAAGTTCATCTCCAAGCTAAGGTATGTGAGTTTCTTTCATGAGTTTCTTTCACCCATGATACCCAAGCCTCCTTTTACTCAAGTTTCATAATGTAAAGTTGAATTACAAATGGGTCTTGCTTATTGTGAAATTCACTGCACAATATGTTAAAGCTATGTGAAATTGTGACTATTTTGCTATGTTTTGAGCTATAAATCTTGCAGATATTGTAAGATTTGATGAGGGGTTTTGATGTATGTTACTTGAGGGTGTTACAAGGTGTTGTTTGATGGTTTTACAATGGATTTTCTTGTATAATTTCATCTTTATATTTCATGGTTTTATACTAGCATTACGCACTCTCTAAGTGTTTGATAAAATGTCCGAATGTGGTTTCTTGAGAGATTGAAGGTCCAAAGCATGAGATATGATATGATTGATGTTATGATGGTGACAGAAGATTATGTATATGATATAATCTATATAATGTGTTGCATTAGACTATGCCCGATTCGGGGGGACTAAGAGCCTGGATAACCTTGTCGAGGGGTTTATACCTTGATAACCGAGGTAGGGGTTTGTACTCATCAACCATGTGAGGGGTTTGTACCTCACCACCAAGGTGATAAGATGAAGTTATCATCAACCATGGAAGGGGTTTGTACCGCACCACTAGGTTGATGGGGTGAAACCATCATCAACCAACCAAGGGGTTTATACTTTGGAAATCTAGCTTGGTCTCTTCTACACATAAGATATCCTATATGAGCATGTTTTGCTTATACATTGATCATACATGCCATATTGTTATATTATGCCTATCGCCTATTGTTATGCATTTTGAGTAAGGTGCCTATCTCTTGTTTCATTGTATCTTACATACTTAGTACTTTCAAACATACTAATGCATACTCTTGCCTACATGATATCAACATGTAGGAACCGGTGCCCAAGTTGATCATTCTCCTCCTCCAAGTGGCTAGATCGGTACTATTCATGCTTGTTGGTGAGTCATCCACTTCGGGGACCTTTGTCTATGTTGCTCTTATTATGTACTGAGATATGCTTCTTTACATTCTATTTTGACTATAAGGGTGAGCCCGATTGCTTTTTCTTGGACCCCGCTCTTATCTATGTATTAGACTGTTTGTTGGACATGATATGTACCTATGATATGAGCTTTGACTCTTGTCTCTTTATTATGATGTTTATGCAAACTTTGCCCTTAGTCTCTTTGCCCTATTCTTACTCTTTATGCCATTTATGTGCATCCGCGACCAGTGATATGTAATGACAAGTTAAGAGGCTTGTTTGGGGTTTCTTCGGGTTCCCCATTTGCCGTGTCACGTCTAGGCCCTAGGCTTGGGTCATGACAAACTTGGTGTCATAGCACTACGTTGATAGATCCTCGATGTCTAACACACCACATTGATTAAAGTCTTATTTATGGCTGTGAAGCGCGCCACGTCTATGAATGAGAGGCTATGAGATGTTTTAGGAAAATATTTCCCTTCTTCATGTTCTAAGTCGTACTATAAAGTTATGGTAAGTTTTCCCCCTAATAATTGTTCTTTACTATGGTAGATCATGCCAAACACTAGAGGAAGAATGCGCCAAACTCCCGAGGAGCAACCTACCAGTAATAAGCTCCGGGATGCTCTCACTATGCTTGCCCAAATTGTGGCCAACTAAGTCAATCAAGGGGTCCAAGCCCCTCATGCTACTATCTCGGAAACTAGGGTAAGGGACTTCATGAGTATGAATCTTCCGGTGTTCTATGGATCAAAGGTGCATAAAGATCCACAAGAGTTCATGGATGAGGTCATCAAGATTTTGGAAATCATGGGTGTTGGGCTGAATGAAAAGGCAGAGTTGGAGGCGTACCAACTCAAAGGGGTACCTCAAATATGGTATGATCTATGGAAGGGTGAGAAGGGAATTGGTAATGTGGTGCTTTTGGAGTAGTTCAATTGGCTTTCCTTAATTGTTTTTTCCCTCTTGAGCTTAGGGAAGCTAAGTTGGAGTTTATGAACTTGAAACAAGGTGCTATCAATTTGAGGGGGTACTCCCTCAAGTTTAATCAACTCTCAAAGTATGCTCCTCATTTAGTGGTTGATCCTAGATCTAGGATGAATAAGTTCGTGATGGCGGTCTCCGACTTGGTAAGTGAATAATGTTGGTCCACTACTAATTAGGTGACATGGAATTGTCTCGATTGATGACCTATGTTAAGCAAATAGAGGAGGAGAAATTGAGGAACAGAAAAGGACATGAGGCCAAGAGGGCCCGATTTGAGGGTAAATTCCAAAAAGGTGCTAGATTTCGTCAAGGCCAAGGGTCTTCTCATGCTACTAATAGGGGGTTTTCCAATGAATTCCCTAAGCCTCAGGGTGTTGGTGGTGTGGTCCCTATTGATGTGTGCCCTAAATGTGGAAGGAGCCATGGAAGCTCATGTTTGAAAGGTTCTAATGCATCCTTTGAATGTGAGAAACTTGGTCACAAGAAGGTGGATCGTCCAAGAAACTATGTCATGGGCCAGGATGAAAATGTTGTTCCATTGGGTAGAGGTAGTCCTCAACGTGGTGCCCCAAGGCACAATTGGTTTTATGCTCTACATGGAAGGTAAGGGGTTGGTGAGGTTCCCGATGTTGTTACCGATATGTTGAAAATCTTTGAATTTGATATATATGCTTTGATTGATCTAGGCACCACTCTTTCTTTTGTTTCCCCTTTTGTTGCTAAAAAGTTCCATATTGACCCCGAGTTATTACATGAGTCATATGAAATGTCTACTCCTATTGGTGCCTCTATTGTTGCTAGGAAAGTTTATAGAAGTTGTCCTATTTGCATTTTGCATAAGTTGTTGCCTTTTGATCTTGTTGAATTAGACATGCTGGATTTTGATGTTATTCTCGGGATAGATTGGTTGCATGCCTACTATGCTTCTCTTGATTGTAAAACCCATAGGGTCAAATTCCAATTTCCAAATGAACCCGTCCTTGAGTGGGAAAGTCAAGATGTGGTGTTCAAGGGTAGATTCATTTCTTGAATTAAAGCCTGTAAGTTGATCTCTAAGGGGTGTCTTTACCATCTAGTAAGGGTTAAAGATGTGAAGTCTAAAGTCCCTTCCATAGAATCGGTTTCAATTGTATATGAGTTTCTTGATGTCTTCCCCAATGACCTTCTTGGTGTTCCTCCTGAAAGGGAAACAGATTTGGTATAGATCTTCTCCCCGACACTCAACCTATCTCCATTCCCCCTTACCCTATGGCCCCGGCAGAGTTGAAGGAGTCAAAGGAACAATTGAAAGATTAATTGGAGAAGGGATTTATTAGACCTAGCCAATCACTTGGGGTGCTCTAGTGTTGTTTGTGAAAAAAAAGGATGGGTCACTTAGAATGTGCATTGACTACTGGCAACTCAATAGGGTCACCATAAAGAATAGATATCCTCTTGCAAGGATTGATGACTTGTTTGACCAATTGCAAAGGGCTAGCGTTTTCTCTAAGATTCATCTTCCATTCGGGTATCATCAAGTTAAGGTGAGGGAATGTGACATTCCCAAGACGGCCTTCAGGACTAGATATGGGCATTATGAGTTTGTTGTGATGTCTTTTGGGTTGACCAAATGCATTAGCCATCTTCATGGACCTAATGAATAGGGTCCTCAAACCCTACCTTGATTCCTTTGTTGTGGTCTTCGTTGATGATATTTTGATTTATTCACATAGTAGGGAAGAGCATATGGGTCTTTTGAGGGTTGTATGCCAAATATGAAAAGTAGGAATTTTGGTTGAAGGAGGTTGCATTCTTGAGTCATGTGGTGTCGGGGGATGGTATAAAAGTGGATCCTAAGAAAACAGACGTAATAGGAATTGGCCTAGACCATTGAACCCGTTGGATATTAGGAGCTTCTTGGGCCTAGCTGGTTATTATAGAAGGTTTGTAAATGGCTTCTCCTCCATTGGTTCCCCTATGACGAAATTACTCAAAAGAAGGTTAAGTTCGTGTGGATTGATGAGTGTGAGAGGAGCTTCCAAACATTGAAAGATATGCTTGTATCCACTCCTATATTGTGACTACCGGATGGGCTTGAGGGATGTGGTGTATTATGATGCTTCCTAGGTTGGTTTGGGTTGTGTATTGATGCAAAATGGTAAGGTCATAGCTTATGCTTCTAGACAATGCAAGGTACATGAAAGGAACTATCCTACCCATGATCTAGAGTTAGCTGCCATTGTGTTTGCATTAAAGATTTAGCATGACTACTTGTATGGAGTGCATGTTAGTATGTTCACCGATCACAAGAGCCTCCAATATGTCTTCACTCAAAAAGATCTCAACTTGAAGCAAAGAAGATGGTTAGAACATCTTAAGGACTATGACATGAGTATTCATGACCATCCCGGTAAGGCAAATGTTGTGGCGGATGCTTTGAGTACGGTGTCTATGGGTAGCCTAGCTCATGTTGATAGTGGTGATAAGGAAATGGCTAAGTAGGTGCATCAATTGGCTAGATTGGGGGTTAGGTTGGAATAGATTAGTGATAATGGTGTTGTTGTCATTGATGGGCCTAAATCTTCATTGGTTGATGAGGTGATAATAAAACAAGATCTTGACTCCTTTTTACTTGAATTGAAGGCCTCGGTGAAAGAGGGCAAAGTAGAGGTTTTCTCCCAAGGGGGAGATGGTGCCCTTAGGTACCAAGGTAGGTTTTGTGTGCCTTTTGTTGATGGTTTGAGGGAAAAAATCCTCAATGAGGCCCATAATTCTTCTTATTCTATCCACCCCGGTTCCACCATAATGTATAGAGACTTGAGGGATGTGTATTGGTGGGGAGGCATGAAGAGGGACATTGCCTAATTCGTTTTTGGTTTCCATAGTTATCAACAAGTCAATGTCGAGCATCAAAGGCCGGGTGGCCTAACCAAAGACATAGAGATTCCTACTTAGAAGTGGGAGGTGATTAATATGGATTTTGTGGCTGGGTTGCCCACGACTAGGAAAGGTTTTGATTCTACATGGGTAGTGGTTGATAGGATAACAAAATCGGCTCACTTTCTACCGGTTAAGACTACCTATGAGGCTGAAGAATATGCAAGGTTGTACATCCATGATTTAGTGAGGTTACATGGGGTTCCTTTGTCCATCATATCGGATTGTAGTACACAATTCACTTCACACTTTTGGAGATCTTTTCAAAGGGGTCTTGGTACAAAAGTTCATCTTAGACGGCCTTTCACTCTCAAACGGATGGCCAAGACAAAAGAACCATTCAAACCCCTGAGGATATTCTTAGAGCTTGTGTGTTGGAGCTTAAGGGTAGTTGGGATGACCATCGTCCTTTGATTGACTTTGCATACAACAATAGCTATCACTATAGCATTGGTACGGCTCCTTTTGAGGCTCTTTATGGGAGACGTTGTAGGTCACCGGTTGGTTGGTTTGAGGTTGTAGAGGTGGCTTTATTGGGATCAAATCTGGTTATGGAGGCTCTTGAGAAGGTTAGGATGATTAGGAAAGGTTGAAAACAGTCCAAAGGCGTCAAAAATCCTATGCCGATGTGAGAAGAAGAGACCTTGATTTTAAAGTGGGTGATTAGGTCTATTTGAAAGTTTCTCCTACGATTGTGGTCCGTTTTAGTAAAAAGGGGAAGTTGAGTCCAAGATATGTTGGTTCTTATGAGGTGGTAAAGTGGGTTGGCAAGGTAGCTTATGAGTTAAAGTTGCCTAGTGAAAAATATGGTTCATCCGGTGTTCCATGTCTCTATGTTGAGAAAATGTGTTGGCGATCCTAATGCTATTGTGCCTGTTGATGTTGTGGGTGTTGTTGAGGAGAACTTCACTTATGAGGAGGTTCCTGTTCATATTTTTGATCGGCAAGTGAAAAGATTGAGGAACAAGGAGGTGGAATCCGTTAAGGTCCTTTAGAGGAACCAACAAATCAAAAGTTCTACATGGAGGCCGAAGTAGACATGCGAAAGCAGTATCCTTATCTTTTCCATTCCACTCAACACTAACATACTAACCCTTAGTCCCCTATGTGCTTTCAAGTCTTATATTTTAGCCCCTATGTCATTCATATGCATTCATGTTTAGGTTGGCAAATTTATGATGATTTTATACTTATGTTAAGCTCTTGGAAATGGTGTTTTAAATTTAATGTGGCATTCTTGTTAGGGCTGATTTGCTTATGATCACTCCTGCCTTGTATGTCTCTTTTACATTCGGGGACAAATGTTCCCAAGGGGGAGATATTGAAACGACCCCATAAAGTGCCCGAAAATGTGCCTCGGAATGCCCAGAATTTTAAATTCCATATATCTCAAAATCTATGCATGATATCGAAAATCCTACTCCATATTCTTGTTCAGGGGTCAAAATTAGGGGGAAAAGGGCCTAACCCCGATTTAAGAGCGAAGGATTAGCAATTATGAAATTTCAAGAATGCATTTTCTAGTGAGCAATCAAACGTTCCTCATGCGATGCGCACCAGTATAAAAAGGTGCCTGTTTTTTTAAAGTCCGTCCAAGACTTCTAAGTCTTGGACCTAACCGTTCCCAAACATGTTTTTATCTATACTTAGCCATATTTCACCCTCATATCATCCTAAACATTCCCCAATACTTTGTTAGACCCCGTATTTTTTTTATTAAGGATAACTGTCCAATTGGAAAATTTTGAAGCGGATATTGTGTAACTTGAACTTAAGTATATTCCCGGTGCATGATTAGAGTATTAAGTGAATTTAACGTGCATAATTAAATTTTAGTCGGAAGTCCTCGATTGGATTAAAATAGAAAAGTTCAGGGACCTAATTGATCAATAGGCTAAGATGGACCCCTATTTTGCAATTTTGGAAAGTTGAGTTTATATATATACATGTTCTTGCTTTAACAAGAACATTTATGTTCTTGCACTTAGAAAAATAAGGAGAAGAGGAGA
>JAPFFP010094820.1:0-20436 GCA_026153255.1 Solanum medicagineum | reverse complement strand
GGTGATTGTTTTAGCATGTTTTGAGCTATGAATCTAAGATCTAATGTGAGATTTGATGAAGGGTTTTGATGTATATTCCTTGAGGGTGTTACCAAGTATTAATTGATGGTTTTACATTGGATTTACTTGCATGATTTCATTTCTAAATTTCAAGGTTTTATACTAGCACTACACACCCACCAAGTGCTTGATAAAATGTCCGGTTATGATTTCCTGAGGAATTGAAGCTCCGATGTATGTCTTATGTATTTAATGACTTTATGATGATGAAAGGAATGTATGTATATGATGATGATGAAAGGAATGTATATATATGATATTATCTCTATAGTGTTGGGGATGACCAAGCCTCACTCGGGAGGTTGTAGGCTCGGGTAACCTTGTTGAGGGGTTTGTACCTTGATCGCCTCGCTCAGGAGGTGGCAGGATCATGCAACCTTGTCGGGGGGTTTGTACCTTGATAACCTTATTGGGGGGGGGATTGTGCCTCATCAACCTTTGTTGGGGGTCTTATACCTCGTCAACCACATGCAGGGGTTTGTACCTCATGCGTCTCTCCAAGGAGGTGGTAGGCCTTGGATTGCACTAATAGTGGTCACTCCTTACACTTGCATTATGTTCTATATATATAAGCATGATTTTACTTCAAGCATCAGTCATACATGCCATATTGCTATAAGATTATTCATTGCGTATGTTATGCATTTTGTTTATGGTGCTTATCTCTTCCTACATTATATTCTACATACTTAGTACATTCAGACATACTAATGCATATTCTATGCCTATATGATGTCACCATGTAGGATCCGGAGCCCCACTTGAGCATCCTCCTCCAGGTGGCTAGTATGATATCCCTCAAGCTTGTTGGTAAGTCCTCCATTCCGGGGACGATATTTATGATCTTATGCTATGTACTTAGATTATCTTTCTTTTACTTATATATTAACTGTAAGGGTGAGCCTGGTTGCTTGTCTTGGCCCTCACTCTTATCTATGTAGTAAAGGTGTTGTTGGACATGATATGTATCTATGTCACGAGCTTTGACTCTCTCTTGACTCTTGATGATTGTGATATGGAAGTTGTCCCTTAGCCCCATTGTCTCTATTTTACTCTATTGTTATTGTATTTTGTTTCTTCCGCGATCAAGTATGTGTTATGGTTTGTTAAGAGGCTTGCTTGGGGTCCGTTCTGGTTCACCATGCGACGTATCAAGTCTAGGCCCTATGCTTGGGTCATGACACCCAATCACCATATTGAAGGGTGGATACCTCGACCACCTTATTAGGGGGTGACATACCCAATCATCATGTTGAGGGCTGGATACCTTGACCTCCTTGATGGGGGTTGACACGCCCAATCACCATATTGAGGGGTGGATACCTTGATCACCTTGTTGGGGGTGACATGCCCAATCACCTTGTTGAAGGGTGGATACCTCAATCACCTTCCAAGGGGGTGACATGCCTTGGATACCAAGTAGTAGTTTGCTTGGTCTATGTTGATTATGGTCTCTTCCCGCACAGGTAATATATATTTTACAAAGTATACGATTTACAATCCTCTTTTATTTTAAGCATTGATCATGCATGCCATACTGGTATTATACCTATCTAGTGCTTATGATTATTCATTTTTACTATGATGGCTTATGTCTAGTTGCATTGCATTCTACATACTTAGTGCATTCAAACGTATTAACGCATACTCTATGCCTACTTGATGTTACTATGTAGGGATCGGATCACCTCTCGATCATCCTCCATGTGGCTAGTTCAGTGCTTGGGAGATAAGTTTTGGTGATTCCTCAAGTCTGAGGATAATATCCTTGTTACTTTTGCTATATTGAGATTTCTTTATGTTGAACACTTGCTATTATGAGGGTGAGCCAGGAGAGTTTCTTGGCCCCACTCCAATCTATGTTAGAGGTATTGTTGGAACATTTGATGTACTTATGCTATGAGCTTGACTCTTGAATGTTTTATGATTATCAAATACTTTCCTTAGTCATGTTTCCCTTATTTATACCACTTCTTGTTATTATTTTGCTTCAATGACCAAGGATGTGTGATAGATATGCTAAGAGGCTTGTTTGGTGGTTCCTTCGGGTTCCCCATTTGCCGTGTCACGTCTAGGCCCTAGGCTTGGGTCATGACAAGGTCTCGTAGAATTTCTGTAGCATATTCTATCCAGTGATGGTGTTGTAACGACCCGACCTAGGGGCCAGTTCATCATACTGTGAATAAGATACCCAAGGGCACCTCACCTAAACCATATGAAATATCTTAAGCATTCATAAGCATTAAATGTAAAAAATGCAGAAGTAAAACCGGGAAGGGTCTATTTACCTTTTTTAGGACAATGAAGAAACATTAAACAGCATGAATAACTAACATAATTTTTCCATAAAGCATACCAACCAATATATCGACGGACGGAATCGGTAACAATCGATTTTCATCAAATAGAAAAGACTCCAATGTTTACCAACATAGAAAGTAAAAGCCTCAAAGGGTCAAAAATACATCGTCTCAAAATAAAATCTAAGATAAAGTGGAAAATGGTAGAGTACCAAACTAAGGGCTCACAACAAATAAAACTGCTAGTCTCGAAAAGTAACTACTAGCCACGAGCTGATAGACGAGTGCCTGTTCCTAATGTTTAAATCATCCAGGCAAAATATATGTTTGTACATTGGAATATACGATGTATTGCTGAAATTGAATGCCATCATTAATAAATATAACAAATAATTGCATATGAGATGACAAGTACATAATGTGAGTGTAAGCATGAACAAGGAACATTGCTCAATATGGAAGATAAAACATGCATAAGATATCACATATAAGGAAGAATATCATAGAGACATAACTTTTACGATAAGACCTTAACCAATATATAAGACCATTTGAGCAACTACATTGAATCCAAGATAACCCCATACGTTGGCACAAGGAGATCACTTGCTGGGTGGAACTCCTTCAACTTTGCATGCATTTTAATAACATAAATGGCTACATAGACCCACTAGCCTATCATACAAGGGCTCATATGGTGGTACATAGTTAGGTACATTAAGATTTATCTTTAATAGGTCATGACTCAACTGATGAAATGAATCCTGACCTCAAGTTCACTCAGTGCTAAGTGATCCCACAAAATCTTTAAAACATAACTTAGAATCATAAGTAGTAATCATAGGAGTAGGTGGGCTAGTGAGTATGTTCCTTTCATCTTGGGGACCTTCTTGAACATCTTTAGGGAAATTGTCAACATGCTTATACCTTTGATGAATTATTACTATAAAACTTAACTTTATTTCCCTAATCATCATCATAAATCATGCAAAACTTTACTTGAAAACTAGGTGGGCTAGGATATTAAATGGAATAATCATAAATCACATAAAGCATGGACATATACTTCTTTAAAGACATGTAAAACATCCCACATCTCAACATTAGCAAAACCTAACATTGGGGCCATCATTAACAACTCAAAAATATGCATATACTTGATAAAATATCATAGTGCATCATTATAATCATTTAATAACATAATGTAAGATGAATCATCATAAATATGCATATTTACTTGAGGAACTTAAAGAAAAGGTAAAATATTTAAAGAGGACTTTATGGGCTTAAGGGTACCCATAAATCAAATGCATATACCATCAAAGACATGGTAAGAACAAACTTTTGTGAAGAACTTTGAAACCTTAGCGTTGCCTCGCCCTTTTCTTAAGAGAGTATTGCCTTAGAGAAATTTTAGAATTGAAAGAATGAAAGAATGAAAGAAAGCCTAAGGTCTTACAGCTTTAAGGACTAGTTCAGGGTCCTTTTGATCCAAAAAAAAGACATGGTTTAGGAATAGAAATTGCGAAATTGACAAAATTATTGGATTGAGCCTGTGAAAGCCCACTTAGGGGTCGTGGGATGAACCATAGGCCATAGGTCCTGCTCGTCCTATTAACTTCTTTAAAAACCCTGAAATTATTTTGTTGAACTCAAACTACGAAGTGATCTTATAGGCCGTCATTTGATCTACGACTTGTCATTAGACTCGTAGAGTCTCTCCACACTTCACCATTAATGTTTCATTTTCTTGGACCCTATCCGCGAAGGGATTCCACGGGCTGTACATAGTTCTACAGGCGGTGCTAGGAACTTGTAAACCACTTTTTGTCAAACTCCAAAATTTCTTCATGTCTGATAGTTCCACCAATGACCTTATTGTGGAGCATCATCTTTTATACAGGCCGTCAATTAGTTCATAGAATACCTCACACTTGGAAATCTTTTTCCTTTTCTAACATTTATGTTTAAGGATCAAACCTATGGGCTATATATCCATCTATGACCGATAAGTCAACTTCATGAACTTGACTTTAGGTCATTTTTCTATCCAACTTTTCTGCACTCTAGACTCCTAAACTGGGGTTCATTATAGGTATCACGGTTGATCCAAAGATGCTGGACATGGTTAAGAATAGGCCGAGACCATTGTCTCCTTCAAACATTAGAAGCTTTTGGGCTTATCTTGGTACTATAGAAGGCTTGTTAAGGGATTCTTTTCTATTGCGTCGCCTTTGAAAAATTGACTTAATAGAAGGTAAAGTTCCAATGGTTTTATGAGTGTGAAAATATTTTCCAAATGTCGAAATATCATCTCACATCGACTCTTATTTTTACATTATAGGAAGGATCTAATGGGTTTGTTATGTATTTTGATGCCTTCTATTTTTGTTTGGGTTGTGTTTTGATGAAACATAGTAAGTTTATTGCATATGATTTTTGGGAATTGAAGGTGCATGAGCGAAATTATCAAACGCATGATCTTAAATTAGCAACTATGGTAGCTTTGGAAATTTGGCATCACTAACTCTATGGGATAGATGTTGATGTGTTTACCAACCACAAGAGCTTGAAATATATATTCACCAAAAGAGATTTGAACTTATAGCAAAAGGGATGTCCTGAACTCTTGAAATACTATGACATGAGTGTGTTCTATTACTAGGGCAAGGCGAACATTCAAGCTGATGCACTTAATAGCTTTCCTATGGATAATGTGGCTCATATCAATGGTGGGCAGCAAGAACTAGCCAAAGATGTGCACCACTTGGCCCAATTTGGTGTGAGAATAACTGAATCCAATAAGTGTGCTTTTATTATGCACAATGGGTCTAAATCAGTGTTGGTAAATGATGTTAAAGCAAACAAAACATGGATCCTTCAATGGTGAAGTTGAAAATATTTGTTGTTGATAAGAAGATTGAGGTTTTTCACAAGGAGGTGACGGAGTGCTTTCTTACCAAGGTCTCGAGGTTGATGGTCTAAGGGTTATTATGTTAAGTAAAGCTCACAATTCCCAATATTTCGTCCATCCACGATCTACCAAGATGTATAGAGACATAAAGGAGGTGTATTAGTGGGATGACATGAAAAAAGATATAGCAAGGTTTATAGCAGAATGCCCATGTTGCCAACAAGTGAAGGTTGATCATCAAAGGCCGGGTGGTTTAGCCCATGATATTGAAATTCTTACTTGGAAGTGGGAGGATGTGAACATGGACTTTATAATAGGATTGTCTCATACTTACAAGCAACATGACTCGATTTCGGTGATTGAGGATAGAATGACTAAGCCATCCCCTTACCAATTAAGGTGTCCTACTCCCTTGAAGATTATGTAAAGATGTATATCCAAAAATTGGTAAAACATCAGGATGTGCCTTTTTCCATCATACTTAATCGTGGTACTCAATAATACAAAAATTCAGTGTCTTCCGCCGAATAACACTTTATTAAGGAAGTCATTTCAAAATGTTCTTGATATTAAGGTTAAGCTAAGTACCTTCTGAAGGGCCTAGCAGGGGTGCTCTCCACGAATCCCACCATGGCTTGTGGTAGGTCCACAGGCCATAAAAGGTCTTGTAGTCATCCCCCTCTCCAAGAATTCTCTAGGGCTTCTTTAACTAGGTCCTACCATGGCCAGTGGTGCACACTATAGCCCATGGTGTGTCTCTTAGTGAGCACCCTATGCATAATTTTTAAATTTTCCCCTTTTTAGCCTTCGTTTTTGACCGTCCAACTTACTGTAACAACTAAACACTATAACCTAGTAATAATATGGTGAGTATGGAGCCTAAAGGTGCCCTATCTAAGACTCATAGAATATCATAAGCCTAGATAAGGTAGTAAAGCATTGACATAGGAATTCAGTAAGTCTTCAAGTTTAATGTTTAGATCTAGCCACGATATGGAGGAGTAGCACTGTCACCCGCCCTTACATTGTGATATAATGTATGCAAAAGATATTTATTAGTATATTGGAATACATTAAGTATGTAGGCATGCAATGGAATAAGAAAACATCATATTATAATACAATATGCATAGTCATATCAAGGAAATAAGGGACAAGAGATGATGAATAATAAATGCATCTTTAAATTATAAATTAATGAATAATAAAACATATCAAAATCATCATATACATTTACGTAGGATTAGGACCATAACCAATAATATGACCTTGTGGGTATTACATGGAACACCGTTTTGGCCTCCACACAGGAGAAGGAGGAGTCTACTTGCAAAGGTACAAGTCTACCCCATAAAGTTGGTATCATAAAAATGATGCTATATGTGGATCCAGTAGCTAATACATATTGCCACATAATCCTACGGTGGTATATGATTATGAGACTTAAGACTTTATACAAGAATTTCTTGGGTCGAGCCCTAACTTATGCCTCATTCAGTGCAACAACCCAAGCTTAGGGCCTAGACATGACACTACGCATGGGAAACTCGAAACAATCCAATAAGCCTCTTAACATATCATTTGCACATCCTTGGTTGAAGAATATAAAAATAAACATTTAACAAACAATTCAAATGGAATAGGGGTTTATGACTCATTCTATGGGGATGAATATGGGAAAGGTATTTACATGAATCACATAGTAAGCAATATGTAAGGGGAGGGTAAGTATAACTCAAGCTATGGGGAAGTAGGGGCTTAGGACATTCATCATTTTCCATCAACATCAACATCATCAAATAACATCACATAAGGGATAAGTACTAAAGGGTAAGTCTCTATAGAAGCTCAAACAAACCATAGTGAGTACATAGCATAGCATGGTATCCAACAACACCTTTAAGTAAGATAAGGATGGGGGCTAATACAAGTCCAAGGTTCACCCTCAACATAGAAAGTAAAGTACTAGTGTCTCAATATATCTAAGATAGAAGTGAGATATTATCCCCTAAGTGGAGGAGTCACCACTCTATGATCTTCATAAATCTAAGCTATCAAGGTAGAAGAGGATGAATAGGAGCTTCGGCCCCTACATGATTAGATCATGTAAGTAAAAAGTATGTGTTAGTACTTGGAATTTACTAGTAGTTGGAATGCAATACAACAATATAAAATAAGCTTCATAAACAAGATGCATAATTATATACAATAGGATATAAGCTCAATATGCCATGAAGGAATATGCTTTAATGAAAACTTGCATAAAACATAAGTTCATAATATCATACATATGTGGGAGAAGACCATAACTGACATAGACCATTTGAGCTACTACATCTAATCCAATGGACACCTTTCATTGGAAAAAAGCCAATTCACTCCTTCCATTGGGAAAAGGTCAATGCACCACTTCATTGGGAAAAGGGGAATCTACTTTCCAAGTTAGATATCCAAAACTTTGGTAACTTTGCAATTGCATCTTTAAGGATCATTTTAGCTTACGTGGATCCAATAGCCTAAACATATCCTACAAGGACTTCTATATTGTCACATAGTTAAGGATGTCACATAGTTAAGTAGACAAGGGGTTGCTACTAGGATTCCTTTACCGTATCCTACCACAATGGCCCACTCGGTGCTACACCATTCCTATGGAAAACATTTGAAAACATATGCATAGTCAAAATCATAAACTTAAAAGAAACTTTTTAACATCATAGACATATAAGAAAAGCTATCTTAACTTAAGATCTATATGTAGGCCTTTACCCTTTTGAAGAATGATCTATCTATAACATAACTTTGAGAGATCTAAATCTGTAGGATGCCACTCATGGGTTAAGAGACATTTAAGAAGTAAGTTTTAGAAAATGTGTAATGTTAGTGTTTAAGAAGGGGGTTTATGACTCATAAGATGAAGTACAACCCGTAAAGTGGGTTCGTAAAACCTTGTAGACTTCATGAAATTTGGGATCTTTCTGAATTTCAATCTATGACTTATCAGATGACCTATAAAATTTTCTATGAGTCGTAGACGGTCTCGTATAATGAGATTAAGAGAAAGGGGTCTCTGATGCTTGGAAAAAGGGCAAGCATACGAAAACCCATCTATAACCCATAGAATGTTCTATAGCCCGTAAATAGGGTCTCGTAGACCTGTCTGGATAGGATTTTAATAAGGGTAGTTTTACCTTTCCTCTTTTTTTAAGTCCACGCTACATTGTTTTGACCCTATCTATGTCCCCTATCAGCATATGAAATCCTAATTCACCTCATTCCTCCTAATTCCAAAAACACTCTAAATGTCAAAACTCTGTCAAGCTCTTCAACGCTTTCAAGAAAAGGGTGCAAGCTAGGGGTTTCGAATCTTTCATCTCCAAACCAGGTTTCCTCCGTCGTAATCACACCGAGGTATGTGGGTTTGATTATGGGAACCTTTCTTTCCGCTAGTCCAACCAATCTTCTACTCAAACTACATGAGATTTATTGATTATTTTAAGGGTATTTATGAATCTTGCATATGGCGATATTACTATGAAATGTGCACATAAGTTCTATTTAAGTTCTTCAAGTAATGATTTTATTATGCTTAAATATCATTGGGATTTGCCATTGTGATGGATTTTATAATATTAAAGTCTTGTCCTCTATGGTGCTATAAAAAGCTATGAAGGAATATGTGAGTTTTAGTTAGTTTTCATGGCACCCAAAATAAGATTTTTTGCTTCAGTATTGGTGGGTTGATTTGGAAAACTTTAAATGAATTGATTTTATTCCTCTCATGTCTCATACTTTTGAAATGCATGATTTTAAGTACATATGCATATACCCTCCATGTTTTACTAAATCTACATGACAAGGGTTCTTATGTCGATGAATGATTATTGCAGGACTTTTATGACAAACATGTCATGATACGGGCTCCTAAACATGTATTGAACTCATGAAAAGATCCCATCATTTTTAAAGAAAATGTTAAGCTCTTATGCTATATGATCTACCTTCTTATGAGAAAATCATGTCGCATGAAGTGGTCACACATGATAAATATTCTAAACTTATGTACTATTTAAAGCTCACTAGAAGAGGTCAAGTAAGTTACAGTCTCTACCCTCATGTGTAATGCAATGCCTACTAGAAGGGTTCAAGCCTAGAGAGTTATATGTCATGTGTAGGGTTCATGTATTTGAATGAGCTACTCATGCCATGTTATCATGTTTGTAAAAGTTATTCAAGTTATGATTAAGCTTATGATCATTTCAAGTATTCTGTGGGACTAGACCTAGAACTAAAAGAGGCTTAAGGTGGGGGCTCGACCCAAGACATCCTTATATAATGTCTTGGTCACTTAACTATGTGCCACTATAGATTTATATTATTTCCCTAAATGGGCTTTTACTAGTGTATCCAACTAGGTTTTGTTACCCACTATGTGGGGTTACGCTTGGTTTACCTTGGCAAGTAGACCACTCCTTTATTCGGTGTGAAGTGAACATCAGGATTCCAAGTAGTAGATCACTTAGATTTATATGTTGGTTAGGGTCTCCGCCCACATTTGTATGGTACATTATGTAAGTGTAATTATCTTCATGCACGTATTAACTTAAGCATTGATCATAAATGTAATATTGAGCTAATGTCCATTGATTATGATTATACATATTGATTATTATAGCTTATGTTCCTTGTTGCATGGCACCTTGCATACTTAGTACAATCTAAGTACTAATATTTACTTTTTGCCTACATGATCTAACCATGTTGGAGCCGGAGCTCCTGTTCAACCTCTTCCTCCTCGTGGCTTGGTGAGTCCTCCATTTTGGGGACAACATTCAGTTTTTTTTCATGATTTGTTATGACTTTCTTATTTTGGAGTTTTATCTTTTTAGGGTGAGCTGGGGTGATATCTTGACCCTCGATCCACTCATATTAGAGGTGTTATTGAATATAGAATTTTATATATTGAGCTTGACTCCTGGTATGTTTATGTAATTGTGAAGACTTCCTTTGGTCGCTTTTTCCTTCTATGCTTGTTGTATATAGATGGATAGGATGGAAGTCCTAAGTCCCTGAATATCCCCAGCATGAGTCATGCTTACCCATCCCTTAGACTTATTTGTTATGTGATCCATGTTTATCCTCTTCCCTATAATATCCCAATAGCATGACTCCAAAGCCTCGCTTCCCTTAGAAATTATATTCTACATGTTTACTGTTCTTTTATGCTTCCACGAAACCAAGAATATGCCATGAATTCTTAAGAGGCCTGCTTGGGATCCCTTTGATTCCTGTTCACCGTGTCAC
This sequence comes from Solanum medicagineum, assembly GCA_026153255.1. Lineage (NCBI taxonomy): Eukaryota > Viridiplantae > Streptophyta > Magnoliopsida > Solanales > Solanaceae > Solanum > Solanum medicagineum. The sequence continues at coordinate 9,858 of JAPFFP010094820.1, read as the reverse complement.
GTGTAGACCTTAGGCTTGGGTCGTGACAAGCTTGGTATTAGAGAACTAGGAATGTAAATGGTCCTCGAAAATCCAATCACTGTGTCAAGTAGAGTCTCACACATGGTCATGAAGCATGCTACAACTATGAATAGGTGGCTTTATGAGGCATTTTAGGAATGGTTAACTTCTTCATGATCTATGTCGTGCCTTAGATTTAGAATATGATTTCCTTCCCGAACAACTTGTATTTTGCTCTTATAGATCATACCACAAGCGAGAAGGATTGCTCAAAGAGCTCCCACACTCGAAGAGGGTCCAACCCACCCAGTTCCTCAAGCTCCCCAAGAAGAAAGCGTTACACATGCAAAATATCAAAACGTCCTTTCCATGTAGGAATAAGCCATGACCAACCAATTGAACCAAGGAGCCCAAGCTCCTCATGCTCCCACCCCCGGCTTCAAGAGTTAGAGAATTCATAAGTATGAACCCTCCGGTGTACCATGGCTCCAAAACGGAAGAGGATCCCTAAGAATTCATTGATGAGATATACATAATGCTTGCTATTATGGGGTTGAGTTCAGAAGATAAGGCGAAACTTACAGCCTATCAACTCAAGGGTGTTGCACAAGTTTGGTTTACTCAGTGGAAACTTGAGAAGGAGAATGATGATCCTATCCTATGGGAGGAATTTAATGCCATATTCCTCAACCAATTCTTCCCTATTGAATTGAGAGAGGCAAAGATGATGGAGTTCATGAATCACAAGCAAGGCTAAAGAATGTGAGGGAGTATTCCCCTTAAGTTTAACAAGATCTCTAAATATTCTCCTCATTTGGTTTCTAACTCTAGGTCAATGATGAACAAATTTGTATCAGGGGTATCTGACTTGGTGAATGAAGAATGTTGCACCACTATGCTCGTGGGTGATATCAACTTGACTCGGCCCATGACTTATGCCGAGCAACTTGAAGGGTAGAAGTATAGGAAAATAAGGAGAATGGAGTCCAAAAGGGCTTGGTATGATAGTGGTTTTCAAGGTACAGAGGGTGGCCGCTTACAAAAAGGTCACAAATTCCCAGGCCAACAATCCTCCAATTCTCAAAACAAATGATTTTCTAATGACAGGGTGCCTAAGCCTAGAGATCAAGGTGGAAATGGTAGTATGACTTTTTCAAGGTGCCCAAAATGTGGGAGAAATCATGGTGGCAAATCCTTGAGGGATTTGAATGCTTTTTATGGGTGTGAAAAAGTAAGCCATAAGCTTGTTGATTGTCCCTACGCTTAAAACAAGGGAAAAGATGGTTGTCCTCAAGGAAATGGTGCTTTTGTTAATCAAAAGGCACAAGGAGGCCAACAAGGGGGTGCTCCATGTCATAATCGGTTCTATGCCCTTCAAGGGTAACAAGGAGTGGAGGAGGTCCTCAATGTTGTTATCGGTATATTAAAGGTTTATGATTATGATGTGTACACTTTATTGGATCCGGGTACTACTCTCTTTTTCATTACTCCTTTAGTTGCTAACAAGCATCATGTGTATCCAAAATTGTTGTGTGAACCCTTTGAGGTGTCTACCCCCGTTGGTAAGACCATTATTAGTAGAAGAGTCTATAGGGTTGCCTCGTGTCTATATTGTATAAAGTGTTGTCCTGTGATTTTGTTAAACTTGACATGGTGGATTTTGATATTATTGTAGGGATGGATTGGTTACATGCATATCATACTTCCATTGATTGTAAAACTCGAAAGGTTAAGTTCTAATTTCCTAATGAGCCCGTCTTTGAGTGGGAAGGTCATAATTCAATTATCAAGGGTAGGTGCATTTCTTGTCTTAAGGCATGTAGATTGATTGCTAAGGGTTTCATTTGCCTTCTTATAAGGGTTTGGGATAATGACTCTAATGTCCCTCCGATCAAGTCAGTTCCAGTTGTCAATGAATTTCTTAATGTCTTTCCCAATGAACTCTCCGGTGTCCCTCGCGAAAGGGACATAGATTTCGATATAGATCTCCTCCACCATACTCAACCTATTTCCATTCCACCTTACTGTATAGCCCCGGTGGAGTTAAAGGAATTAAAGGACCAATTAAAGAATTTGTTGGAGAAGGGTTTTATAAGGCCTAGTAAGTCACCTTGGGGTGCACTGGTGTTGTTTGTAAGGAAGAAAGATGTCTAACTTAGAATGTGCATCGACTATCAGTAACTCAATAAGGTTACAATAAAGTACAAGTATCCCTTGCTAAGGATAGATGACCTATTTGATCATCTACAAGGGGCTAGTCATTTTTATAAGATTGATCTTCGGTCCGGGTACCACCAAATAAGGGTGATGTCACGACCCAAGACAAGGACCTAGGCATGAAATGGCGAATGGAAACTCGAAGGGATCCAAACAAGCCTCTTATCATATCAATTACATATCCTTGGTCGCAGAAGCAAAGTAAACAACAATAAAAATATAAACAAGGAACAAAAGGGGCTAAGAGAAGTCTTGACATTTATAGAGCAGAAAGAGTCAAAGCTAGCATAAAGAGTCAAAGCTCAAAGGATAGATACATCAATTGTTCCAACAACACCTCTAAGCATAGATTGGGCGGGGGCCTAAATACTTTCCGGGCTCACCCTCATGGTATCAAAAGTTGAACATAAAGATATAACGAAAACATGAGTAGCATAGCTAGTATCCCCAAACTTGAGGACTCACCAAAAGCTTATCTTCAAGATGCCAAAACCAGCCACGTGGAGAATGAACATGAGGTGCTCCAGTTCCTACATGGTGATATCATGTAGGCAGAGATTATGTGCTAGTTCATTTGAATTTACTAAGGATGTTGGATGCAATGCAACAAGACATAGGCAACATAGTCAAAATGCATAATCATAAACAATGGATAAGTGTAGTAACAATATGGCATGCATGATCAATACTTGAAGTAAAACATGCTTGTAAATCATACGCTTATATAGAACATGATACATGTATAGGAAGAGACCATATGCACATAGCCCAAGTAAGCTTTACTTGAACTATAAGGCATACCACCCCCTTGGAAGGTTATTGAGGTACATACCCCTCAACAAGGTAGATGGGCATGCCAAACCCCATCATAGTGATTGTGGCATGACACCCCCTCTACAAGGTGGTTGGGCATGCCACCCCCCAACAAGGTGTGGTCAACTTGCAACACTATAGAAACTTTTCATTAATTCAATAATACATACAATACCTTAATCTTCATAGAGTGACTTAACTTATAAACCATGTCATAGACCATCAATAACTTAAGAAATCATGTTAAGACATTTTATCAAAAACATGGCGGGTGCGCACTAATTCAATATCATGCAATTCAAGAATGAAACAATATGATCAATCTCGATGTAAATCATCCCACCAACATATAGTAAAACCCTCATATATGATATCTTTAAATCCTTCATTAAATCTCATAATAGATCATAGTATCATAGCGCAAAACATGCATAGTCATAATAGACAAACCATCATATAGTATAAGCTTGAAATAGGTAGACATGTGATTCCAATCAACATTTCATAAAATCCCAACATAATTTGTAATTATAATTCATAATAGGTATAAGTAACACAACTTGGAAACATGCAATTTTCATAAAAAAAAAGGTGGGCACCATGTATCAAAGGATCAAATTATTGAAACCCACATACCTCAAATTGGGGCTTTCCTTGATGATTATTTAAATGATAACTTGATGCTTGAATGAAGTTCTTGAGATCTGAAATTAAGCTTGGGACACTTGAATTTGGATGAAATATTTGGCTAAGTGCTAGAGAGGGTTTTGAGAGTGTCTTGAGTGACATAGAGTTGAAAAATGGCTAAGTATAGGTGTTTTACGCATAAGAGGGCATGGAGCCAAGACCCCAATGCCTTATGCTGAGACAGGAAAAATAAGGAAGTCACAACATTACTCCCTGACAGGTTTGCATTGTGGAGCTGTCATGAACAACTTCTGGAAATGAAAATTTTCAAAAATCATTTTTTTGCTACGGGTCCTCTTAAATTAGGGTTATTCCCATTTCGCACTCAATTTTTCCCTTGATCAAGAATATGAAGTCAGATTTTTGATATCACACATGAATTTTGAGATATATGGAAATTAAGATTATGGGCATTTTCAAAGCACATTTTTGGGGCGTTTCAATATCTACCCCTTGAGAACATTCGTCCCCGAATATCAAAGAAGCATACATAAGAGAAGTAATTATGAGGATTTCAGCCCGATAAGAATGCAACAATGCACTTAAACATGATTTTTAAAAATCTCAACATAAGTGTCAAAAATCACCATAAACTTGTGAACATAAACATGAATGCATGAAAAATGTTGAAATCATATAGGGGACTTAAACTAGTACCTTAGGCTTGTGTAGAGTCAAAGAGATATGGTTATCTCTTTTGCATGTCTGCCTCGACTTCCCATGTGGCACTTCAAAACTTGTTTGTTTCTCCAAACAACCTTGATGAAAGCTACATCCTTATTTCTCAACCTCATCACTTGCCTATCTAATATTTCTACTAGAACCTCTTCATAAAACAAATTATCTTCTATCATACCCACAACATCCAAATGTACAATAGCACTTGGGTCACCCACACACTTTCTCTACATAGATACATTGAAGACCGGATAAACCATATTCATATCAATGGGCAACTCCAACTCATATGCCACCTTACCAATCCTTCTCAACACTATATAAGGACCCACAAACCTTGGGCTCAATTTACCCTTGTTACCAAAACGGACAACACCCTTCATGGGTGAGACTTTAAAGTAAACCCGATCACCAATCCTAAATTCAAGATCTCTCCTTCTCACATTGGAATTTGACTTTTGTCTACTTTAGGCTGTTTTTACTCTCTCCCTTATAAACCTCACCTTCTCCAACGCTTCCATGACAAAATTTGAAACAAGCAAAGATATCTCCTCCACTTCGAACCACCTAATTGGGGATTTACAGAGCCTACCATATAGAGCTTCAAAAGGAGTTATACCAATGCTTGAGTGGTCGCTATTGTTGCAACCAAATTCAATGAGTGGAAAATAATCATCGCAACTACCCTTAAACTCCAAAACACAAGCTCTAAGCGTATCCTCAAGAGTTTTGATAGTTCTCTCGGCTTCGCCGTCCGTTTGAGGGTGAAAGGCCGTGCTAATGTTAACCTTGTTATTAAGAACTCTCTGGAAAGACCTCCAAAAGTTAAAAGTAAATTGAGTACCACGATCTGAGATGATAGATAAAGACACACCATGAAATCTAACCAACTCATGTATGTACAACTTAGCATAATCTTCGACACCATAAGTAGTTTTGACCGATAAGCAATGAGTCAACTTTGTCATTCTATCAACCACAACCCAAATAGTATCAAAATGCTTTCTCGCCTTAGGCAACCCATTCACAAAATCTATATTGATTTCCTCCCACTTCCAAGTAGCAATCTCTATATCTTGGCCTAGGCCACCTGACCTTTGATGTTCGGCCTTCGCTTGTTGGCAATTGTGACATGTGGATATGACTTGGCAATGTCTCTCTTCATACCACCCCATCAGTATGCTTCCCTCTAGTCTCTATACATCTTTGTAGAACTAGGGTGAATAAAATAGGAAGAATTATGAGCCTCATCTAAAATCTTCTTTCTCAAGTCATTAACACTAAACACGCACAATCTACCTTGGTACCTAAGGGCAACATCTCCCCCTTGGGAGAAACCCTCCACTCTACCATCTCTCACCAATGCCTTCAACTCTAGCAAGGCGGGGTCATGATATTGTTTTGTCTTTACCTCCTCAACCAATGAAGACTTAGAACCATCAACAACAACTACAACACCATTATTAAGTTCATCCAGCCTAACTCCCAATCTAGCCAACCGATAGACCTCTCTAGCAACCTCTTTGCCACTATCATCTACATGAGCTAGGCTACCTATAAACACCCTACTTAGAGCATCGACAACAACATTAGCTTTGCCGGGGTAATATTGTACACTCATATCGTAATCTTTAAGAAGCTCTAACCACCTTCTTTGTCTCAAGTTAAGTTCTTTTTGGGTGAACACATATTGGAGACTCTTATGATCGATGAACACATCAACATGAACCCCATACAAATAGTGATGCAAAATTTTCAAAGCAAATACCACGGCCATCAATTCAAGATCATGGGTGGGATAACTTTTTTCATGCACCTTAAGTTGTCTAGAGGCATACATAATTACCTTACAACATTGCAACAATACACGCCCCAAACCAATTCTTTAGGCATCACAATAAACAACAAACCCTTTCAACTCCTTCGGTAGAGACAAGATAGGAGTGGAGACAAGCTTATCTTTCAAAGTTTGGAATCTCTTCACACTCATCGGTCCACACAAATTTCTCCTTCTTTTGGGTCAACTTGGTCATAGGGAGAAGCAATAGAAGAGAACCCATTTACAAACCTCCGGTAATAACCCGCTAAACCCAAGAAACTTCTATTGTTCGATGGAGTCAAAGGTCTAGGTCAATTTCTAATAACCTCCGTCTTCTTAGGTTCAACCTTAATGCCATCACGCGACACCACATGCCCTTGAAAAGAAACCTGTTTCAACCAAAACTCATATTTTTCACATTTAGCATACAACTTCTCCTCCCTCAAGATTTGTAATACCACCCTCACGTGATCCACATGCTCCTCCTCACTATAAGAGTAGATCAAGAGATCATCAATAAAAACCACCACAAAATAGTCAAGGTAAGGTTTAAAGACCCTACTCATAAGATCCATGAATATAGAAGGTGCATCCTAAGGTGATTTATTAGGCCTTATAAAACTATTCTCTGATAAATCCCTCAATTGGTCCTTCAACTTCTTCAACTCCACCGGGGACATACAGTAAGGGGGAATAGAAAAGGGTTGAGTATCGGGAAGAAGGTCTATACCAAAGTCGATTTCCCTTTCAGGATGAACACTGGGGGGCTCATCAAAAAGACATCAAGGAACGCATTGACCCCCGGAACCAATTCTATAGGAAAGACCTTGGGCTCTATATCCCTAACCCTCACAAAATGATAGAGACACCCCTGAGAAATCACCTTTTTGGCTTTAATGCAAGAAATGAATCTACCCTTGACCACCAACGTCACAACTTTCCCACTCAAGGACCAGTTTATTTGAAAATTGGAATTTGACCCTACAAGTTTCTAAAATCAATAAAAGCATAATATGCATGTAACCAATCCATCCAAAGAATGAAATCAAAATCCACCATATCTAACTCAACAAAACCACTAGGCAAGATTTTATGCAATGTGAATACGAGACAATTTCTATAGACTCTTTTAACAACAATAGACTCACCAATGAGGGTAGACACTTCATAGGGTCCACAAAATAATTCAAGGTTAATATGAAGCTTTTTGGCAGCAAAAGGAGTAATAAAATAAAGAGTGGCACCCAGGTCAATCAAAGCATACACATCAAAATCAAAAACCTTTAACATATCGGTGACGACATCGGGCACCTCATTCACCCCTTATCTCCCTTGAAGGGCATAAAACCTATTTTTTCTTAGGGTACCTCCTTGTTGGCCTCCTCTTCCCTTTGGACCTACATTTGCACCTTGGCCTTGTGGACAACCATCTGTACCTTTGTTCTGTGCATGTGAACAATCAATCACCTTATGACCCACCTCACCATAACCATAGCATGCATTAGATTTCTTCAAATACTTCCTATTGTTTCTCCTACTACACCCTTGGCATTTAGTGTAGTTATTGGTAAACCTTCTATTACGAGCATTGGAAGACCCTTGGATTGGAGTCTTGTGGCCTTGAGTAAACTGACCACCCTTGGGATTTTGGAATTCACCTTTAAGATAGGCTCTCTTAGACTCACCACTTCTTTTCTTTCTCAACTTTCCCCCCTCTAGTTGTTCGATATATGTCATGAGGTAGGACAAATCGATATCGCCTATTAGTATGGTGGTATGACACTCATCATTCACCAAGTCAGACATACCCGACACAAATTTGTTAATCCTAGACCTTGACTCGGCAACCAATTGTGGGGCATACTTGGAGAGTTGATTGAGCTTAAGGGCATACTCCCTCACACTCATAAACCCTTGTCTTAGATTTATAAATTCCATTATTTTCGCCTCCCTCAACTCCAAAGGAAAGAACTGATTAACTGATTTGAACTCCTCCCAAGGGATAATATCACCATTCCCCTTCTACATCTTCTATTGAGTGAACTATATTTGAGCTACTGCTTTGAGTTTGTAGGCGACCAACTCTGCCTTCTCCTCCAAGTTAACCCCAATAATAGACAACACCTTATACACCTTATCAATGAATTCTTGTGGATTCTAATCCACCTTTGTCACGACCCAAGCCTAGGGCCTAGACATGACATAGTGGATGGGGAACTCGAAGGAACCCTAATCATACCTCTCAACTTATCATTATACATCATTAGGCACGAAAGTATGTAAAAGACATAAAACAAGAATAAGGGGAAAAGGGGCTAAGGGATAGCTTGCCAAAAATATCAACATCAAGAGACAAGACGTCATAGCTCATATCATAAATACATAACTTGTCCAACAAACACCTCTAAATACATAGATACAGCAGGGGCCAAGACAAAGTGACCGGGCTCACCATCATAGTTAAACTAGAACACAAAATAGAATGTATCAATACAAGGCAAGAAGAAAGCATAACCAAGGTCCCCGGAATGATGGACTCACCGACAAGCTTAAAATAGCACCGACTAGCCACGTGGAGAAGGGGGGATGATCAACTTGGGCACTAGTTCCTACATGGTGATATCATATAGGCAAGAGCATGCGTTAGTACATATGAATGTAATAAGTATGTGGGATGTAATGCGACCAAAAGTTAAGCTTCATAGTCAACATGCATAACGATAGACAACAGGCACGATATAACAATATGTCATGAATGATCAATGCATAAGTAAACAAGTTTAATTAACTCACGCTCATATAGAATATCATAAGTGTAGAAGAGATCAAGCTAGCTATTCAAGGTATAAATCCCTCGGTGGTTGTGTGGTATAAACCCCTCACATGGTTGATAATAATCACACCTTATGAACATGGTGAAGAAGTATAAACCCCTCGCATGATTGATAGGTATGAACCTCCAACATGGTTACTTGAGCTCTTGTCCCCCCGGATCGGGTATGGTCTAATGCAACACTTTATATAGAGTATATCATATATATAAGCTCGTTTCATCACCATAACATCAATCATATCATATCTCATGTTTTGGACCTTCATTTCCTCAAGAAACCCTAGATGGACATTTTATGAAATACTTAGGGGTGTGAAATGGGGGTACAAGACCATACAATTTAGAGAAGAAATCATGCAAGAAAATTAGTAGTAAAGCCATCAATCAACACCTTGCAACACCCAAAGATAATCACATTAAAACCCCTCATTAAATCTGACATTTCATACAAGATTTAGAGCTCAAAACATGCTAAAATAGCCATACTTTTATGAACTTAAATCAATGTGCAGTAAATTTCTCAATATACAAGACCCACATGTAAAAACAACTTTAAATCATGCAATATTAGTAGAAAAGAGGATTATGCTCCATGGGTGGAAGGACCCAATGGTTCAACACCACATACCTTATCTTTGGAGAAGTTCTTGGTGAAGATTGAAGATGGAGGCTTGAAGCTTGAAGAGAATCCTTAGTTCCAGATGAGGGTTTTGAGTCTTGAATTTAGGATTGAAAGTATGACTATGTTTTGGGGAGTATTGGGAAATTTTTAGGATGATATAAGGGTGAAATTTTGCTAAGTATAGATAAA